>OMNZ01069662.1:0-17229 GCA_900303255.1 Lesueurigobius sanzi | reverse complement strand
GCATACATTTATAGACGCTTACAAAACAAGATCTTCTCCATTTTGTAAAAGTTTCTCCAGAAGCATCTTTGTTTAAAGCACTGGTATGGCTTTTGAGATTTAAAAAGCTACATTTTTACTGACAAAATATGACTAAATTGAACACTTCTTTCAGATGTCTCAAGCAAACTGTGATAAAAGTAAGAATTAATTCAGTCAATATGCTGCAAAGTTAAGTTATGGGTTTCAATTTAAATTTATAATTTTGAGATTGCTCTCTTTCCTTCAGGTTTCCTGACTAGTCTACTGATGCATCTAAGCCATAGTCCCACCCTTGAACAAACCCATGATGTGGTGACGCAAACAACCAACATGTCAAGCTATGGGGAATCACTAGGTTTACGTTTGATTATTATAATTTTTTGTACATTTTAAACTTTATGTCTAAGGGACTTATTATAGTTTTGTTTTGTTCATTTTTTCAGTTGAGAAGATGAAAATGATTGACAAGGAATATGAGAGTCATGTTTGCAGAGGGGAAAAGTTTTTCACTTTACAATCTAAAATGGAGTCGTATAAAAAAGAAGTTGAACAGCGGTTACAAACTGAAATGAAATTGAAGGTGATCATCATTTTACATAATATTTTTTAGTCATATTTGTCTAAATGGTTAATAATATTGTTTTTAACTTCCCTTGTGTTTTTAACTTCATAGTTGCAGCACTTTAAAGATATTGAAATTGCAAAAGTCCAGATGGAAGAAAAAGCTAAATTCAACAAAGAGTTTGATAAGCTGAAGCATGAATTAGAGGAGACGTATGAAATGAAAGCAAAATCACTCATGGAGCGTGAGAAAAACTCCATTGTTCGTTTACAAAAACAGCAGGAGGTACAGCAATATCACATTGTGCCTGCCAAATATTCTGCCTACAGCTACAATTACAATTCAATATTTTGTGTATTAGATTGAAGAAAAAAATGTTTATATTCAAAGACAAGAAGTGCTTAAGGAAATTGAAGCAGTTCGGGGCAAGGAGAGCGAGCTGAGAATCAGAATGGAGGCATTTGAAAAGTAACTACACCCTGAATATTGTATTTTTAGGTGACAACAAACTACTTTAAGAGCTTTTTGTGTTTTTTCCCCAGAAACTGTCAAATTCATGAGGAAAAGGTGAAGACTACACTGGAGCTGTTGAGGAGGAGAGAAGTTGCTGTCAAGACTTTAGAGGACACACATGATCAAAGACTCAGAAATGAGCTGTCTAGGTCATTTATATTTTATTCTATTTTGGAATTCTATTGTGAGTGTCAAACAATAGAACAGTCTTGTTAACACGCCTGCTATAATGGTGCAATAGTAATTAAATTACACTGTTTTTAAAATTAATATCTTCATACCAGGTATCAACTTGAACTCAAAGAAGAATTTATCAAGAGAACAGAAAAATTGACAGAGAATGAGACTCAAAATAAAAGTGTGTACTAAATCCTATTTTGTACTGTTGTAATTATCATGAATTATATTTGCTTGTTTTGTTTTCCAGTGGAAACCACTCGCATTTTAAAGGAGTCAGCAGAGCTTGATGCCAAGTTGGAAGAGAACATCAGAGTCTCTTCAGAGCTTAAAAACTTGAAGGTAAAAGGCCATCACTATAATGATTCATTCATTCATTTTGAGCATGTATGACTGCGAGAATAAAAGGGGCATTACATCTGGGGATAGTTATTTCATTCAGCATCTCATTTGTTTATCTTATTGAGATGTCTGATGTGTTTTGTGCAGATTGTCTGGATTACGTAGACATTGTCATACTGCATCAAATTCTTAGTGTAGGGGATATTTTTAAATGTAACAAGTTAATTTCTCCATTGTGAGATGAGATCAATAAAGTCTTATTACAAGCCCATGTTCTAAATATTTATAAATAATGACTTCTGTTCTGCTGAATAGGTCGAGCTGAACACCGCAGAGCAACAACTGTCTTTATTGAGTGAACAGAAAGAGTTGCTTAAGGAAAAGCTTGAGACCATGAGCGACTATACAAGCCTTAAAACAGACCGAGTGGAGCTACAGGGCCAGCTGCGACTGATGAGCAAACAGCTGGAGGAGGCTCTGGAGGAGAGCAGCCATCTGCGCGCGGGTAAGTGTCGCGTCATCCCTGGAGTTCTCTATAAATGAAAGGATCCAATGGCCGTGACTAGAATCTCCGCCGCAACTGCAACCCCATAAACCTCCTGTTGTGTTTTTTTTAGTTTTCTTTACTGTAAGAAACACCACGATGAATTGAAACCTGACTCATTTCATGCTTGTCTGTTTACTGGTTTCGGGTCCAGCTGTAGCCTCTCTGCTGCATGTTTGCACCGTTGTACACAAGTCTCAGAGGAGAAGTTGAGTATAAAAAGAGGGGGATGAAGTGAAGCAGAACAGGAAGCACACAGAGCACAGATAAATAAGAGGCCTGACTTTTATCCATATTGGTATTTTCTATCTCACCAGAATAAAGAGCTTTTCTGTATGTCTAATGGCAGAACACAAATAATAACTAATAAACAGGTCACCTTTTCATGAAGATACCTGTTAGCAAATGGCAGTTTGCAGAACGTTTGCTCCTGAAGTGGATGTATTAGAACTTGTATTTTACTTTAGTACTTTAAATTTGGCTCTGACTAGTGATTTCACACAGATATGCTCAGGGTCCAGACTTCTCAAAGGCAGCGCGAGGAAGAGTTTGACCAACAGAAACAGGTGCTGCAGGCTCAGTTCCAAAGTGAGGTACGTATCTTCACGGTGTCAAGGGTGTGGGAAAACAATGCAGTTTTGTCTCACTTGAGAGAGCAATAATTTACTTCATCGGTCTCCGTCCTGACTTGTGTAAAGCATGACTCACCGGATGCCTGTGTTGCAGGTGGAGCGCGGTGCTCGGCTCATGGCACAGCTCGGTGAGTGTGAGGAGAAGGCCAAGTGGACGAACAACTATGTGGATGACATAAAGATGCAACTGCAGCAAACGCAGCAAGGTACCTATCCATGTCTTAAGATGCAGAGCTGTGCAAAAATGATGTTTACCAGTGGTTCAATAAATACTGTTGTTGACATATTTTTGAAAACTTCAGAGTTAGCCTTGGATTTAATGAGTGTGTTGGTTCGGATTCAGAGTAAGTGTTCTGTGTGAAGATCAATGATACAAGCTTTACCGAAGCTAAATAATATAAAAAATTATAGGCAGTATTTGTGGAAGAAGGAGAACAACTGTAAATACTATTTTCTGAGAAATGTCCAGTGTGTATGGCCTTGGTAGAGGTTCATCCTTTTAGAACATTGAACCAAAAACTTCCCTTGTTTTTCAGAGAGCATGTTGCATGGAGTAGTGCACTACCTTTAAATATTCCATACAAACGTCATCTTTTATGATTCAGATGACTCTATCAAGGATTCATCTCAGTCCTTGATTGTCAAATAGAATAGATAATAATCTTTTGACTACTCTGTACTTATGGTGGTTGGTTGTAGTGCTTATGTAGCGTTCATCTTTTATCGGATTTCCTTTTCTTTTTTCCTCCTCGTCTATTCCTCTCTCTCCTTATGGCAGCTCTTGAAAATGAAGTGCTCCGTAACCCCAAACCCTCTCTTGTTGACCGCTCCGTCCTGGAAATCTGCCCTGACCACCTGGTGCCTCCTGACATCTATGTGGACCGAAGCGTACTGAAGGCCAGGTCGCCTTATGATTTCTGTACAGCAGATGGACCCTTGCATGGACCGAAGTCACCCTGGGGTTGTAACACGCTGGACTCTGACATGGACCTCATTGCTGACGCTAAAGCTCGCATGCTAGAGTTGCAGAGAGAAGCCGAGACTTTGGAGGAAGCGTATAGGAATTACCAGCAGAGGGCAGTGGTCTCCAACATCTCGCACATGCTTGTCTCTAGACCACTTTCACCACAATATCCTTCTCATCGTCCTGACTCCCCAGTGAGGAGACCGCCACCCAGACTTCTCTCTCCCAAAACTACCAGGACTCCCCCACTAACGCCCTATGACACCAGAAGACCTCCTGAAAGTCAAACCAAAGTAACGTTTTTAGAGAATCCACCTGAGACCATGCCTTCTGGGTTTTTACTTGGTCATGGTGTTCATCTATTAACTGACCCCGTGTTTGAACGAGACCAATACTTTGAGGATGAAAGCCCCATTCTGCCCAGACATAGTTCTCCCACGCCTCCAAGAAATAAAGATCATAGAGTAACTGAAGGTAATGAAACCACTTATTATTGGCATACTATGTTATCTATATAAATTATTGCAAAGGACAGGACTTCTACATAATACTGTACTTTCACCCTATTGTGCAGCTCCAGTGGCAGAGGACATATCGCTCTCCCATCATAAAGCTGTATCTTCTGGGGACTTCCTCTCTGAGCTCAGCCCACCTCACAGCCCTCAGCTCCAGAGCACAGCGCGAGGCACATCCAGGTACAGTCTTGTATTTTTGTGTGTGATGCTGCTGCGGCTGGGGTGTTGTACACTTGGATCAATCAACTGTGTTTTCATTCTCAAGCCCACCAAAGCTGAAGTCTACTTTCTCCAGCTCCGAGTCCTCTCCTCAGCCGGAGAAGATCAGCCTCGAGGATCTCACGGAGCTGCTGCCAGGTAATCTTGTGGTTGCATCATCATTTCCTACTTTTTCTCTTGTCTAATGAAAGGATTTTTCTTATCTTATTTACCTCATAAGGCTTGGTATTTAACTCTGTGATCATAATTGATTACATAAACTGGCACCAATTCATTGAAAACAATAAATGTACCCGCCAAACTATTTCAATTGTTAAGTGATTAATAATGTTACTAAAACAAAATATGGTATTTAATTCTTGCAGGTTTCAGGCTTGTTGCTTATTAATGAGTGTGTGACTGGCCTCCAAAGTGTTCTTTCAGTTGACTCGCACAATGGAGAAGATGAAGGGCAGCTGATTATGTATTCTGCACCGCTCCTCTGGCCCTGTTGCATTATGGAGCTGCATAAAAGCTCTCTTTGTGCCCGTCTCCCTCTAGAGCCGAGCCACATTCCAGAGCTTCTCCTGGACACTGGCGTCCCAGAAGGCCCCACTGTCCCCCGCCTACAGAGTCCACAGGATCTCCACCAAGACCCACCAGCCGCAGAGACCCGCAAGGGTGAGTCGTTTGCCCCTTCTGGCTGATGCTTTGGTTGGATAATGAGAACCCATGTATCTCCACCAAAAAAAAAAAAAAACTGCAAAAATGAGCACATGTTGCTTCTGAAGTGATTAAAAAAACTCTAGTCAAAGCAATTACCAATTCAAAACAAAATAATATATCTTTTGAATGGTCAAATTGTCTCAAATCATGCGACTGAAATCCTTGGTTTGGTGTATTATGTGATCTGAACAATATTTCCCCCTCTAAATAAAACTCTTTTCCTGTGCAACACAACATTAAATGAGATTATATTTGGTCTGAAATGATGAATCATTAAGATACGGTGTTATTATTGAGTAAAAAAAAAATAACCAGGCAGTTTGCAGTGCAGATTTTGATGCTTTTTTCTCAGTTGAACAAAGCTCTGAGGGATGGCTCATTTTTCACATTGTTGAAGAGAGGGGCCCAATTTAAAATGAATTGCAGATCTTTTCCAAGCAATGTATTTTCATGTCGCTGTGAATAAACTGTCTGTTATAACTTTTTAGATTCACAATCATCACACAAATCTTCAGTGGAGGAGCAGGAGGAGGAGGAGGATGAGGACCAAAGGTGGGAACGAGAGAGAAAAGAGAGGCAAGAACAAAGGCTGAGAGAGCAAGAAGAAGCCAGACAGAGGGAGCTGCGGGATCTGGAGCGACTGGAGAAGGAACATGTAATTATATTTTGTTATGCAAAGAAAACTAAATCTGGGTTTACAAGTGATTGTTTTGTTTATTAGCTTTTGGAACAGGAAGAGCAAACGCAAACCCAGAAAGCGGAGGTGGCAGATACTGGAAAAGGGGCACGACAAGGAGATGAGGTTGAGGGCAAGGATGATGGGAAAGACTCTAAAGCTGAAGATAATCCATTGGAAAAGTACATGAAGATGGTGCTGGAAGCAAGAAAGAAGCAACAAGGGCAACAAGTGAGTTGCATGGAAGACTTATGTAAGAGGATGATTAATAAGGGCCTACAAGAATAATAATTTCCTTTTTATCGTCAGAGTCCTGAACATGAAACCAAACCAATGAGCTTTGAGGATAAAACTTTGTCGTCGGAGAAAGATGACAGGTAACGGCAAACAAACTCACTTTGTTCTTGAAAAACCTTTTGTAACCATAGAAAGTTTGGGCTATCTTTCCCCATAAAGAATTTCACTAATTATCTTTTTTTCCCCTTTTCTAAGCATTGCTGCATATTCACACAAGGATGAAGAGGACTTTTGGTAGCATCTGGTCTATTTTTGAAATCAATGAATTTTCTTATTTGTATTTTTAGTATTTTTATCTCCCCCCTTTAATTATTTTGTACTGGCAATAAACAGACACAAGCAAATGTTCTTTCGTTCTTTTATTTTCATACAAAAGTTGACAAAACGTTTATAGAAAACATTTCCCAGTCGGGCTTGCCTCTGGATTGTGGTCCTCCTGGTGGGTGATTGAGCAGTAGCCTTGATCTTTACATTTTGGTTTGTTCAAGACAATATCAACCTCATTTCTTCTGCTACATTCTGTGGTTGGCATAACAGGGGCATGGTATTTGCACTTTGGTTCAAGTAATCTCATAGATTGCCATAGAACTTGTGAGTTGTACAAGTGTAGATACTAAGCCCTTAAAAATAATCAAAAATAAATGTAAAATGACTAAACAAGAAAAAAATAAAAGGATTAGTATATGCTTAAACTTAAAGAGTAACTACATGGCTACAGTTAACAGATTTGACACAATGGGAAACCAAAAAGCTAAAGGATAAACGCCAAATACTGACGCCAGAAGAGCTGCTGTTAAACTGCAGTCTTCAGGCTGTAAAAAAGTCTACTAGGTATAAGTGTGTATTTAATTACACATAAAATAGCACTAGCATAAGGGCATTTTTACATTGCGTCGTAAACTGATGGAAATTTAGAAAATAAAAGAGTGGCTTCATGCAATAGGACGAGCCACAAAATCATCAAAATAAGATTAGCTCTAAATGACAAGTTTGTTTGTAGTACCAAAGCAAAAACATGATTATTACATAACATACTATTAAGCGTCAAAAGATTAACAATATTTATACATGTTGAATTTTCCAATGTTGGCAGAAGTGTATTGGTGTACCTCTATTATAATTTTTTTTTTAACTTTGTGGTGTACCGTTGATTGTAGGCTCTTGTGCACACCTGAGGTAGGCTTTTCCAGGCTACTAGCCACAGTTTGAAAACCTTGTTGTGCTTAAATTATGTGTGTGACCTGGGTCTTTTCAATTGCTACTTGTTGAATTGCCCAACATATTATGGTACCTTGTTATCACAAAAACAACAAAAGTTTTAGCTTGTACTTCAGAATGACCACTGATACTACACATCAAGTAACAAGTTGTAAAATAATGTATTTAAAACTGAGCATTGGCTTTGTTAAGAATAAAACAAAAAAAAATAAACATACAGCGTCTTTTGAGAAATGTGAAAAACTGTTCCAAAACCCCTTCATGTGAGTTAGTGCACACAAAGCATTAGTTTGTTAGAAGCTTGATTAGTACTGCACATTGTCAAAGGCAGTTGGCAGGTGAATTCAGATGAACATTGGTCCAAACAGGCCACCGTTACTTGGCCCATAGTGCCTCATATTGTGTGTGTTTCTAAATGGGACGGTGCGGCGTGTAATATCCTTATGTGTAGGAATTGAGGCATTCCTTGGAGCGTGACGTGATGTCCTGCAGCTCGCGCTCCTCCTTCAGTTTGATGTCTTGGTAGGCATGCATTTGACTGGCGTCCTTTAGGTAGGCCCAGTTTGCGGAGAGAATCATGAGGAAGTGGATCTGGAAGAGAGGGTGAAGGTGGATGGCGGTGAGCATGTAAGAGAAAGCGAAGCAAGTTCTAGAGGTCAAAGCTAGAAATATTAGACACACAAGTCATTAACACACGTATTGTAACAGTCGGAGTTACAATGTCAAGGTCAATTTGGAAGTTTTTTGAATGTTTGGTTTAAAAAGCTGGGGTACAGTACATATAATACTACTGTACCTGTGTAATTCATTACAGTCAAGCATAATCATCTGTATCTAAATTAATGTCTCAAATAGCACACAGTTGTGCTCCTAAGTTTACATACCCTGGCAGAATGTTTGATTGTTTTGGGCCATTTTTCTGAGGTATGAATGATATCACAAAAACCTTTTTCTCTCATTGTTGGTGGTTGTGTGAAGCCATTTGTTAAAAAGAAAAGCTGTTCACTCTTTTCAAATTATAATGACAACAGAAACTAATGTTTTTATGTGTCTTTGTATGGATGTTTTTGCTTCTGGACACCTGAATTTTCCTTCGGGGGATCAATAAAGTATTTATCCATCTAAACCCGGGATCTCCAACCAGTAGCTCTCCAAAGGATTTCTACATGCAAATAGGTCAGCACTCTCCAAACATTTAGGTAAATACAGAAAAGAATAAAGAGGAAACTCCAGTAATTTAGTTAAATATTGTTTAAATAAGATCTTGGTTACAGGTAAATTCCACTTAAGTTGCATATGTCATGTATTTATTCGAAGCATAAGTAGCTTGCTGCCATTTTTGTTACATAAAAGCAGCTCGCAGGGAGAGTGGACCCCTGATCTAAACAAACATCACTTTTTTACAGAGAGTCCTGTATTTCAGCTGAAGTTATTTGTGGCAGTTGTTGAGTAGTTTGTTGTCATCATGATTTGAAAAGAGTAAGCACAGTTCTTCGACGTTAAACGTTGGCTTCACATAACCACTAACCAGGAGTGGAAAATATTTTTTTGTCATGATTCATATTCTCTGAAAAATGTAGGTAAATTTATGAGCACAACTGTAAGTGTCTGACAATTCTAAAATGGATCAAGTTGAATAAACACTGATTTGCACACTGACTTCTAAAACCTCATGTACAAAAAACTTCCATTGCCGATAGTAGAGTTGTGATACAAAAACGTGAAACTTGAGGTTGTAGTTGTAGGATGAGACGGGACAGAAAGATGCCACATGCAAGCGCAAGGAGTTAGTGCAAAGTGCGAGACCCATGTCTGTTCCTGTGTGAAATAAATCGACCAAGTGGGAGGATTTTGTAAACAAAGATTGTTTATTTTGTATCGAAAGTAAAAGCTACAGTCTTCCAAAATTTAGAAGAAAATTAAATATATGAAAAATGGAGTATAAGTAACCCTAAACACAATAGAATGATCTGAAACTCGAAGCATGCAGGCTCAGTGTTAAGATTAAACAAAATGTCTCTTTTATGGCACTTGGGGGCAAAAGAAGAATAGAAAAACAGCCTACATAGCCGAGGCACGCCAGCATTAGCACTTGTTCAACTCAATACTGAAAGATTTTACTCAAAGGAGGCTCATGACCCCCATTGGGATCCCATGGGTACTGGCCGAATCCTTCAGAGTGCTCTTTGTGTGGTCTATAATACGAAATATGGTCAATAATACTGACTGGCATGTAACACTTTCAGTCGAAAACAAAAATACTGCTGTTTGTTTTAACACTTCATGGCACCAACATTATATTATAAGACAAATGGCCGGTGTAGTCTCAGAACATCTTTCATTTTCTTTCGTTTAATTAAGTAAAACAAGGCAACTGGTGCACTATTTGTTATATGCTACAGACTGTGGTTATATTAATTTGTAAGGGCCTGTTCAACATGCCTGTCAAGCTGTTTTTTTTTTCCCACGAAATTCTATGAAGTGCCAAGAAAACCAGAACAAAAATGCCTGAAGACAACATTGAAAAGTCACCCTCAGATTTCCCTGGATGCTAAAAGAACGCATATAATCAGCTATGTACATGTGTGATCACTATAACTTCCTATTCTTGAGTTTATCTTCTTTCCTTCTTTTTTTTTTAGTTCAAATGTTGTCAGTGACTAATCAGTACAGCTTTGAAACCGACGGGGCGTCGCTTAAAACTTAGTGCAGCAATCTTCTCGACTCTTAAACTTCAAAACGGCAAAGTTATAAGTGGTAGCCATCATGTAGATCAGCTGGTGGAAGAGAACAGAAGAGTTTGGTGAGAGGACATGCCGCCGACTTCCTGCTCGGTCACTGGTCATGCGACACGTTAAGCAAAAGCCGGTTTTACCAGCGGTCAAAAGCAGTGTGGAGGAAAAGTCATCAATCAAGTACAATTTCAAGTCAGTTGTAATTATAAACGTGATTCAGAAATTTGGTAAACTAAAGAGACTAAAATCAACAACTACTACTACTACTACTACTACCACGAGAGCATTTATTGTCATTGGGTCCTTCATTTAAAAAAAAACTTGATGATAATGAGAGGAGGGTCCACGGCACACATGATCCGATTATACACAATATTCACCTTATTGGACATAGGGCTGGGCGATGAGGCAAAAATCTAATTGTGATTTGATCTCTGTAACAATTTGGTGTCTTTTAAGGTGAGACACTACAGGTGAATAGGGAAAAAATTCCAATTGGGTGATATTAATTTGAAACTTTTGGTGTTTATTACAGACATGAAAATGAGGAAAAAAATGTATTACAACTTTTCTGTCATTTTATGTTTTTATATCAAAAGGAGGTATTTTATGCATAAAAATGGTCAAAATTGGCTATATTCTTGGTGACAAAGTCTAAATAACGGATACAGCCTACGTCATCAAGAAGCTGCGTGCGCATCGTGGCAACGGAAGTACCGCGTCGGATTGTGTAGCCAGCATTGTTTACACGAGGCGAGGAAGCAGAACGATAAGCTAAGCTTAACTATCTGCATCAAAATGTCAGGTTGTTGTGTTTGCGGCTGTTCAAACCGAAATAGTCAACATGGACTTAAGTTTATTAACATCATCCTCCCATTCAGTAATCGTACAGGGATCTGGGAGCTGCTTGCCATTCGTTAAAGTGACCTGTTTAAAGTAAGCTTTGCGATCTTTAGCTGATAATGAACCTGCGTAGCTTAACAATCGCCATACTTCCGTTGCCCTGATGCGTGCGCAGCCGCCTGTGTTTACTAACAGTGAATGGGTCTATAGA
Organism: Lesueurigobius sanzi; assembly: GCA_900303255.1. NCBI lineage: Eukaryota > Metazoa > Chordata > Actinopteri > Gobiiformes > Gobiidae > Lesueurigobius > Lesueurigobius sanzi. Next base: position 6,055 of record OMNZ01069662.1, on the reverse strand, counting down.
GCCAGGTTAAAATTTACATTTTTGTTTATGTTGTTGTTTATGTTTGTTGAGGTTCAAAACTCAATAAATCAGGCTAGGAATTAGATAGTGAAAAAATCCCTGAACAAACCCCCTTAATGTTATCAAGACTGGAAAGTTGAATAGCTGTAGGAGCTTCTAAAGTGGAGATGTTGTTGCAAGAGTGTAAGAAAAACACATTTTGAGAAGGTGGCCTTTGAAGTTACAATTTTCTGTGTAAATCTATTAAGAAACGTTGTGAAGATTAGTCATTTTTTTGTTTCCAGATGAAAGTTTATCAATCAATCAATTTCTTTTTGTATATGCTACAAACAACTTTGCGTCAAGGGGCTTTGTTAACACATTGAGTGCCAAAAATGAAAAAAATTGGATTTTTTTTTTTTTTTTTTATAACACAACTTATGTGTGATTTTGGGAGCTCTGTGATGAACAGAACAGAAATAAAAAACTTTCACAAAAAACTTGTGTAAAGTCACTGATTCTGTACATTTTGTCTGGACATTTTATCTGATATTTTTCTTTCTTTCTTTCGTTTCTAGAGTAAAAATAGTGATTTTTAGGAAAACAGCCTCTTTTTATCTTAACTTTTCTCAGGAACCGAGGCACGTAGAAATAAACCCACTGAGTCTCACCTTTCAAACGAGCCATAGTATGTGGCCATAGCCATAACAGAGAATATGCTGTGGTGCTACAAATATCATGAAAAATGGTCTGGATTGCCGGCACTCTATGGGATAAATCCCCAAAATAGCGCGGCACTCAATGTGTTCAGACATTAAACTGGCCCAAAATCTGAAAATTGAATTTTGTTTTTAAACTTTTGCCTGTAGTGTCTCCCCTAAATGCGGCTCAATGATCAAATACAGACACCTTTCCACCCACTATGACTATTATAGTCTCATCATGCTCTGGGTGACTGACAGGAATTAACAAATGATGAGGTGAAGTGTGAACTTTCAGAAGCAGCACATGGCTTAAGTTACCTCTGAAAGGCAAATTAAATAATACTTGTAGCGGTACTGCATGCATTAGAGGGACAAATGAAGGTCTTTTACCGTCAGAATCGATCTAGTAAAAAAAACTGTGCACATCGCCCAACCCTAATTGGACTATATGGATACATTTAATGAAAATGCAGGAAAAATACAGTTTGCTTACCAGAGCGATAACAGTGGCTCCTGCTCCAGCACATGCTACAATGTACAGATGATAGGACAGGTAGAACTACGGATGAGAAAAAACAGAACTTTATCTTAAAGATCAGAGGCTCTAAACCAAGTGAAACCATGAGCTGAATCTGATCTTCACTCACACCAAGCCATTTAAAGACAACAAGCGAGTACCTCCTGATGATTGAGGTATAATGGAAAGAAGGAAAGTTACCTCGCTGGAGTTGCAGATGTCTCCTAGTGTAGAGCCACAGGCCTTTCCTGGTGTTGCATTCCATGGGATAATGCCTAAAAGAGATAAAACAGCAATATGTTTTGTTTCATGTAATGTTGCTTTAGGCAGGCTTTCTGAGTCGGTAGGTAGGGATCAATAGTGGTCACATTTCATTTTCAAACTTCAATGTAGTTACCGGTACATACAGTATATTCCCAGAAATAGTTTACATTTTGTACCCCCCCATGTGTGAGCTTATCTTAAGAGCAGTTTGTAACAAGTACATTTCTCCATATTGAGATCAATAAAGTATTATCTTATCTAACAGTCACTGAAAGTCCCAAGAGCTAGCAGCTAATGTCACAGAACATAAATTCAGAGTTTGCGAATCATTGCATGAAGGAGGCACAGTATTTGTTGTAGCAGTCTTAAAAAGGGAACACCATTGTTTATTATAGAACTATTTGGCTAGTACTAAATAAATTAAGAGTGGGTCTCAATATAAGCTTATTAGCCTTGAAATGGAAGGTTTGTGGTCAGAGATATTGACATCATCTGGATTATGCTAAGGATTTGAGCTTGATCAATTGCATCTTTGAGATTTGAAGGCATTTTGGACATCAGAAATTGCAAACATTGGATGATCGAAAACAACAGTTGGCATATTTTTATAACACAATTTATGCTCCTTGGAAAGTCTATGTCAACTTTCTTACCATACTGACGGACATCCACGCAGATGGAGTCAATGCTGGTGAGGTTAGCCATGGGGGACTTCATGGTATTGCAGGTGTACCACATGTTGTAGAAGAGGAAAACTGGCACAGCCGAAAAGCCAAACACCCCGAGCCACGCCACTCCCAGAATGTATGTGAGGAAGACGAACTGAGGACACATGAATTATGTTTAATGGAAAGCTATTTTTAGCTTTGGGTGTATTTGAGGAGACTGTCAACATGGCAGGGTGGTTCTGCTAACATACCAATCCACTGATGCAGCGGCCGCAGATGGTGGTCTTGAACTCGCTGTGCAGCTCCTTGACTGCGCTGGTGGTGTAGAAGCCCTCGGCCAGCAGGATGATCCCGTACAAGAAGAAGAAAGAGGCGATGCCGTAGATGACATACTGCATCAGCTGGATTCTGTCCGCAACAATGGCACACAAGGAAGGTTTTTACGAGGAAGTTAAGTGATAAATATTTGCTCTTCATATGCAGCAGTAATTGTGTAATTACTGTATATGGTAGAACTATACATCGTCCACAATAGTATAGACAGTACAGACATATTTCAATTAGAAATTAAAGAGCTTTATTTATATATTATATAATGAATTGTTTACTTGATTTAAAAATGTCATTGTGAAAGGGGGAAGGCGTTAATAAGCATCTTGCTTCTGCCTACTCCTTTTGAGCGTCAAAACTGTTCTTTACTTTACTCCCTTTGCTCTGTGTAACATCTGCTGAACCTTGTGCTTAGTTCAAAACATGTTGAACATTGTGAAACTCTGATGCTCAAATAAAATAAATGAATGAATATATAGAGAGAGAGACATTAGTGTTTATATTAGTGCTACAGGTCAACACTAAATCAGGTGTGGCACAGTGTCTGAAAGGTAAGCACACTGGCCTCACAGCAAGAAGGTCCTGGGTAACAATCTGGGACATGACCAGGCCTTTCTATGTGGAGTTTGTCTTTGTATTCTCCTTGTGCCTGCGTCGGCTACTCTTACCACCTTAGTGGCAATGGCTCAGAATGGGCATGGGGGCATGGGGATGATACCTCAAGGTGTGTGACACACATGATTGTATCCATAATGTGTCACACAGTGTTGGTAGGCCACCTTGTATGGGCGCCATCTGGTGGTGGGAAATGCATTGCAGTAGGCAGCCTAAAAATGTTTTAACTCCGCACTGGCTGATCTTCTTCATTCTCGTTCAGGAATGTGAACCAAATTGTCATGAATGAAGCGCTCTTTCATGACAATTTGGTTAACATTTCTTTTATCAGTCAATCAAACAGATGAAATGTAACAAAAATATATATGTAATATATAATATATACATGCCATATAATATAATATATATGACATCCCTGCAAGTCATCTTTGAGGACACTACCCTCAGGCTGGCCAGGAACATTTCTAGTGACCCAGAACATGCCCTTTTCTCAGAATTTGAGCTTCTACCTTCTGGGAGACGTTTTAGAGCGGTCAAATTTAAAAGTAATCGCTTCAGATTCTCCTTTCTCCCCACAGCAGTCGGCCTTCTTAACAAATACTCTTAGCCGATGAACTTTTGGTTGTGACTGGACATGGGGGTCCCTGTCCTCTTTTGTGGGTCCCATTGTGGGGACGTATTTGCTTTTGGAGTTGCTTTCAACTTTTAATATGGCAGAGGTTCTGCAAAACTATGAATTGTGCTGTGTCCACCAGGAACTGACGTCGCAAATATGTATTTTACTTATGAATTGATGATTGAATGATTGTGATGTGCTTCTTTTATACTTTTATAATGCAGCAAATGTGGCACTGTTGTCCAAGACAAATTTCCTCTCAGGGACAATAAAGTTTATCTTATCTTATCTTATATAATATCAGACAAAACAAGCCTAGGGTATCCCACAGCCTTAGACCCTCCTCTGTGGCCAAAAAAAAAACCCCTCAGAAAACCGCATGGGAAAAACTAAGAAATCTCCAGGAGAAACACAGTGGGGAAGGGATCCACTCCTATGGACGGATGGGCGATAGATGGTTCCTGGGCCGACTAGTGTCCCGTAGCTGTGTCCAATAAGCGCTGCAGAGGCCACCACCATCCGTTTAACAGTTAATAATAGTCTAAGTAAGAGGGTAACCCTGCCACTGAGGCTAGAAATAAATGAATTAGAACATACAATATGTTTGTAAATGCTCTCAGTCGTCCAGGAAATCTTCATGGTAGTGAGGTTTGAATCATCGTCTGGACTGGACTTATATCAACCCAGTCCAGTCGATGATTCAAGCCTCACTACGGAGAACCTACAGTAAATGAATGAAGTAAAAGTGATTCAGCAATCTCAATATGAAGTCACTGTTTAACCTCTTAAGCCCTACAGCCCCCAATAATGGCTCTGCACTTTCAGATACAGTGACTGACGTACGTGTTTTATGCAGCAACATTTTCCTAAGTTGCAAATTAGCTGATGTGGAATTATCCATTTCTGCTGTTATTTGCTACACCACAGGGAGGAAAAAGGCCTTTTCGCTGGAAAATGTGTATCTTTTTTTCAGACGAAAATTAGAACAAACCATTTATTGTCAAACAACATTTATTATTATTTCAGTTCCATCGTCATCCTAAGCTCTACCAAATGTGGACACCAACATTAGCCATGTTCCCAGATCATGGCATCATTATCTAAAACAGCCAGCTTGTAACAGTAAACACTAACCAACATTACAATTGCAAATCTACTTTCTTTTTCTTCTCTTATGCTCTGAGCCACTTAAATTCAGCAGTAAAGGTTTATGTGGAAAATTCTAGTTCCAAAAGATGGATCAATGTCTTTTTTCCCCTTAAAAACAACCGAGTACGAGCAGATTAATCATTCCCAGATGTCTGTGATTGAGACAGCAGCTGAGCACCTCTCTGTAGTGAAGCCCAGTGGAGATAACAGGTGAGGCATGTCTCTGGAAACCCTCGGCCCAGAGTCAAAAGACAGGCTGCCCCTTAGGACGTCCTGAAGGAAACAGCACACTCCGACATGAAGCATATGTGGAGATCTGGCTCTTGTCATCGCCTTTATTGTGTGGTCAGACCATTTTAGATTTTTACAGGCACTCCATACTTGGTCTTGTTTTGATGATAAGGACTAGGGGAGGTATTATCAGCTTTAAATAAATACATTAAAAGCTCTATTCATCTTTTGGAGCTGTATTTTTTTCCTTTTCATCGTCGTGGTTTTGCAAGAACACAATAGCAAGAGACATTTGCGAGAGCTGAACTTGCAGTGACTTACATGTCAGTGAGCATGGCGTGGTCTGAGGTGACTTTGGAGAAGTGGGTCTCCAGGATGGTGACCGTCCCGGTGAGGGCCACATGTCCACAGCCACAGAACAGAGCCACTCCGGAGAAGCACAGGATGGTCGCCACCAGAGACGCATACGGGACGCCGCCTAAACATTTGATGCAGCACTCGAAACAACCTGCAAAAGAGATTTATGTGTAAATGAAATGTCACAGCACAGAATGGGGTTTGGCATCACATATTTGGAGATGTACACGAAATGAAAATATTAGTTTGCAATATATCGTCAATAACTAAAATGTTCAACCCAGCCACTAGGGGGCAGCCAAAGCGGTTCCACTCTTGTTCTGCAGAGAGCTCTAACATAATAAGAGATCAGGAAATAAACAACACATTTCTGCAACATAATAACTGTGTGCTGCAGCTCAGAGACGAGAGTAGGAGCAGGGGCGGAGCTGATACAGGCTACAGAGGGACTGGGGCCCCACAGCAGAGGGGCCAAAATAATTCAAGTACAACCCATCCATCCATCCATTTTCTTCCGCTTTATCCGGGGTCGGGTCGCGGAGGCAACAGTCCGAGCAGAGATGCCCAGACTTCCCGATCCGCGCACACCCCATCCAGCTCTTCCTGGGGGATCCCAAGGCGTTCC
>OMNZ01069646.1:6172-19323 GCA_900303255.1 Lesueurigobius sanzi | reverse complement strand
GTTAGCAGCCAATTTTGAGGTATAATGAAGTCAGTATAACGAAAAGATTTTTGGTCCAGGAGTGGAAAATATACATTTGTTAAGGTTTATTTAAAAGATTCATCTTGTCTATCTCTGTCAGGAATCATAAGATAAAGGTAGTTTATGTGTTTTTAATATAACAAAATGAAATTGAATCAAAAATCAAGATTTCTCATTATGACCAAAAAAAATCATGAATGTTTTTTTGCCATGTCGCTCAACCCTGGGTCCCACTATCACCCTAGAATGACGAGCCACCACCCAAATAAGCATCTAATGTCTATAAAGATGAAATTATGTTCAAAACAACTGCCAAACAGCCCTTTTAGTGGACAAATATTGAAAGAAATGTTTGTGACCCACTGTAAATTATTTTACGACCCAATCTTGGGTCTCAATGCACCAGTTGAGAACCACTGATTTAGAAAATCATAATTTCAACCTTTTTTCCTTGCAAAAGCCACCTGGTGTAAAACTATGATAGTTAGGTATTTTCCAATCAAACAAAGCATCAATTATAAATAAAAAAAACATGAAAACAAGTACAGTCCAGGCCCCAGTGTTCTTTAAAAAAACAGTATTTAATAACACCATGACTACACACATACAGTTGTGCTCAGAAGTTTACATACCCTTTTAATCTTTTGGCCATCAAACATTTACATAACCTTCAACAACTGCCAGGAAAATTGTTCAGGAGCAAAGAAAAACTCACTTCAGCTGAAATACAGGACTCTCTGACAAAATTGGACTCTCAGAAAAAATGTATGTTTGTTTCAAGATGCACAATATGTAAACTTTTGATCAGGGACATTTGGCTATTTTCTAGTTGAAAAGCGTAAACCAACAGGTTTTTTGACAATAAATGGCTTCACACAACCACTAACCATGAGTGAAACAACCATTTTGTGCTCATATTCTATGAAATGCTAAAGTTGACATACCCTGACAAAAGAGCACAACTGTATATTTACAAAGTTGAAACACAGACAATATAAAATTCCCACAGAATCATTCTTGTGCCTCCAGAATTAGAGCACAGTAGAAACAACAAGCTTCTGTTGTGAGCACACATGTTGACTTGTTTATGGATTAACTAAAGCAAGTCTGGTGCAAAGAGCTGCCTTGAGCCTGGTACAGATCTCCCCCAGTCCCCTCTGAGGAAAACTTGTCCTGAAGCCCTTGTTATGGATTTCGTGGATTAGCTTTCTCAGTGGGGAACATGAATCAAATTAAGAGGCACATTGGCACCCTTTGGAGAACATTTGACCCAAAGGACTTGCTTCATTTAGGAACAGTTTTATCATTCAGTATTAAAAAGTGCCTACCTTGCTCTCAATGAGGTCACATACGATCTTGTTGTTGAAGTACTCGATGGGTGACCACTTGATGCCCTCTTGCACATACTCGTCCTGCAACAGAAGTCAGTCAGGCTTCAAATAACACAAATAACATCAAGCTGCAAAAGCACAGAGTTGTTACCTGTTCTGCCTTCAAAGTGAGCTCGATAAAGATCTGCTGCAGCTTCTCATTTACAAAGTTGATGCAGAACTGTTCAAATCCATTTTTCTGGTGGAAATAGAACATAGTAGTCTGAGTCCATGGGGGCTCATTTCCTTTGAGGTCATACAGCTTTGTTCCAAGTGTTGGCCCTCGATTATGTTGAAGGAAGAAAAACATTGTGCTATTTGCCGCACATACAATAGACCTCTTGCATCGGGGTGGTCTGCAACTTCCTGTCTAATGTTGGTACAAGGCACCAGATCCAATTATTAGATAGAAGTTTTAATTTTGTTCATTTTAGCCACACAAAATGTATTGGGCTGGATATTGCCCCATTAGGGAATGAGTCTTATTGTCTGTGGCATCATCTGTTTAAATGCTCACCGTTTATCCCTTAAGCTGTCTTATTCGTTTAATCTAAGCACATTTCTGCAGGCCATATGTTGCAAATAGGCTTACCTGGAAGATTTCAAATCCATAAATGTCTAAAACGCCAATGTTTATCTCCTGGTGATCTTTAACCATGGCCTTGTTGATTGACTGAAAATAGAATAGAGTGTTACTTCATGAGTGAACAAACGCGTCACGATGATAAAAACTCCAGGTAAAAAGTATACCTCGACTAAGAAGTCAAAGACTCGTGAATGCAGGGCTTTGGACAGGGCATCGCGGGTGTAGCACGCCTGCTCCACATTCAGCGTCACATCAATGGTCTCCACTGTACTTCCCCATTTGCTGTCCATCTTTCTGCTCGTGAGTTTCTCCTTTAGTCGATTCTGGTCAATTCCGAGAAGGAACGCTGGGAATGCCAAGACTACAGAACAGGAAAATGTAGTATTTAATAATAAAAATAACGCCCGACTGTATCAGACTCATGAACTCTGGAGTAGGGCTGGGCGATGATAAAAATCAAATCATGATCTGGTCTCCAGGACGGTCTGCTTTTTTTGGGAACATTATCATATCGTGATTCTCTGAGCTCAAATACTGACACTTTCTCCACTCACTGCTGTCAGGATTAAACCAGAACTAAACCAGCAGAAAACTAGGTCTAAACCAGGTCTAAAATCAGACAATATCCTGGACTAAATCTGGACCAAACCAAGAAGTAAACCAGACTAAAGCAGAGACAGAAATCAAAGTCTTTTTTTGGAGGAAAAAAAAAAAGTCTAAACCAGGACCAAACTAAAAAGGACTAAACCAAGGACAGAACGAAACGATGATTACCCAGGACTAAACCAGGTCTAAACCCAAAGACATCAATCAGAAATAAACCGAGAGCAAACTGGGTCTACATCAGGTCTGAACCTGGACAATATCACACACTGTATCAGGATTAAACCAGGACTAAACCATAAGTGTCTAAGCTATGACTGAAACTCGGACAAAAACAGGTCTTAACCAAGACTAAACCAGGACAACACCAGGTCTAAACCCAACAAGAAGCAGACGGCTTTAGTCGCCTTTAAAAGACAATTCTCACATGAATCGTGAGAAAATCAAATGATCTAAACTAAAGAAAATTGTGATAAGATTTTTTGGCCGTAATTGCCCAGCCCTACACTGAAGTCCTAATGTAAGGATGAAGTCTAGCGTTTGTAATTGGCCATTTAATACACTGTCCACCAGGAACTGAGGTCGCAACCATGTACACCAAAGAAAATTCCTAGTCTGTAAATCCTCTCATTGGCATTAAAGTCAACTCTGATTCTGAAAAATAAGTAGAATATAAATACATTTGTTTACATCTGTTGACTCTGTGTGTGTAAGTTTATTTGAGCAGCCAAGTAATTTCACACACTAAAGGTAGGACTGAGGACCTCCAGAGTCACGGGGTTTTAACGACTGGAGGCTGCACCAGCACTAATTAGTACTTGATTGGGGACAGGTGCTGAGTTGGTGGAAGAAGCAGCGAGAGTTCATTTCTCATTTTCAAATTGTTTTTTTTTAGGAAAGAGCTCAACACTTTGCGTCGCCAGATAATTGTCTTGAGATCTAAAACAACAAGTGAAGCCAATGTTTTATTTCAACATGTTTTTGTCATATCTGGAGACAGATAAGTTATGTTGATAAAATATGAATTAAAAAATCTTTCATATCCTACTATTAAGCCATAACAAAAACAATATAAGATTAACACTTAATCTTAAAGGTGCTTTACTTGATATTGGTGCGTGTTTGATGGCCCTGTGGCTGTATGGGTGCAGCCTGCTTTGCTTTTCATCACAGTGACCTCTGATCAATGGTTTTAAGGGTTTCGTACAAGAAACCAGAAAAAAACAGAACAGTTTTTTTTTTTTTACAATAAATGGCTTCACACAACCACTAACCATGAGTGAAATAAAGGTTTTAGTGTTATCATTTATATTGTATGAAATGCATAAGTTCCCTGACATTCTGCCAGGGGATGTAAACTTTTGAGCACAACTGTATTTTCTTTTTCACAGATGCTTTTAATCATTTTATTGCCAATGCTTTGACCTCTAGGTACGCCATCCTGACCAAGGAGTCATGGCCGACATGGCGAGGGGACGAGAAACAGGGAGTCCTTCAACTCCTCCGGTCCGTCAACATGGACCAGGATCAGTTTCCACTCGGTCGAAGTACTGATAAGCACAACTGTATGTGACAAACAAAATTAAACTAAAAGCCAACATGATGTAATGTAAACCAGTTCTTTGTCAATTAATAATCTTTTAACTCTTACTAAACAAATCGTCCCCTTAGAATCATGCGTTCTAAGTAATTCTTAGGTTTAAAGTTTTGACCACTCGTGTAAAATAATGGAAATGGGTAATGTATTTTTGCTCATAAAACCCCAAACAAAATGCACCAAACGCTACAGGTATCTGATATAGAGTACAGAAGGGGTTCAGGAACAAGAATATGTGAATAACTTTTTACTTCTACTTGGGCGTATTAGCAGCCTGGTGTTCTGGGAAAAGCAGCACATGTTCCACTACTTTAAAGATAGCATTAACCCAGCAAATGTGTTGTTCACGTGCTGAAGTAAAGAAGTGAATGAATCTGAATGAATGCCGGCAAAGAGCGGACCTGGACCTGCAGTTGCCATTATTATCCCCTGAGAGCCCCTCCCAGTCTTATTACAGTGAGTCACTTCCCCTAAAAGGAAATGGTTCTCGGGATACAGCCGACCTGCTATGTCTGGAGCGGCCTCTGAACGCTGCAGTAGCCCTCATCGAGGACTCCTGGGCGTGACGGGCCGTGACACTGCTTGGATCATGACTCATTCTTTACGTAAGGAAGGTAAAGACTAATAACGACTGGAGGCTCAAAGCGACACAACAGGGTCATTTGGTAGTCAAAAAGGGAAAATAAAAACATGTATGCGGCTACAATGTGGCGCCACACTGGAATTACAATGTGAATCTCTGCAACATATAGTTTAGTCTTTTGACAAAAATGTAATGTAGTTTTAGTCCAGATTTTATAAGATACGTCTGCAGTGCCAACTCTGATATTTTGTTGCTATACATTACTTATACACAACCGCTCAAAAGTTTGGGGTCACTTTTTATTTTGTTTTCAAGACTATTTGTATTGTATGATTCTCATTGAAGGCATTAAACTATGAATGGACACATATGGAATTACTGTAAATTAAGGGGGGAAAAGGGGGAAATAACTTAAAGTATTTTTTATATTCTAGAATCTTCTAAATAGCCCTTTGCTCTTTTTTCTTTTGGCATTTTCTCAATAAGCTTCATTAATGGTTTGGAACAGTCTGTGAACTGAAAACCATTTCTGGGGACTACATTGTGAAGCTCATTGAGAAAATGCCAAAAGTCTGAAAAGCAGTAATCAAAGCTAAAGGTGTTTTTTTTATTTCATCTTTATTGTTTAAAACATAATTCCATATGTGTTCATGGATAAATTGAATCTACAATGTAAATAGTCTTAAAAATAAAATAAAAAACAATACATCAAAACGTTTATTCATTGTGCAATGTGCATAAGAGGGGTTTATTCTAGTAATATTATTACTACCTGTTTTGCAAATGTACCCTCTTAATAATAATAATGCATTGGTTTTATATAGCTGGACTCAAAGATGCTTTACATGACATTATTCGTTCTCTCCATACTTGATGGTGGTAAGCTACTTTTGTAGCCACAGCTGTCCAGGGGTAGACTGACAGAAGCGAGGCTGCCAATCTGCGCCATAAGCCCCTCTGACCACCACCAACACTCACTCACTACATTCATTTAGGCTTTCTGGCCTTTCCCCAGCGGTCTCCCATCCAAGCACTGACCAGGCCCTGCTTAGCTTCTGAGGTCTGATGGGATCGGGCACAGCACAGGCAGTATGGCCCTAATTCTTCTTTGATGGCACATTTCCTAACTATTTGTACCCCGTGTGTTCTTAAGAGCTGTTGTCACGACTAAATGTCTCCATTGTGAGATTAGTAACGTCTTATCTTATTCAGTCAAACAATTCACTCCCCAAACCACTCCGTGCCTGCTCTGACCTCCTCACCTTCAAGAAAGAACTCAAAATCCACCTGTTCAAAATGGCTTTTAATATCTAATGTTTTTTTCTGTCTCTTATACTGCTGTTGTTGATTTTGTACTTCCTGTGAAGCGTCTTTGAGTGTCTAGAAAAGCGCTACACAAATAAAATGTATTATTATTATTATTAATTATTTATATTTTTAGTCTAATGTCAGTCAACAAAAATTCTGTGTAAATTTAGACGATCAAAAACGAGTCAATTTTATATAATTGTACCTAAACATATTTTGTGATATTCTGTGCTTTTTGGAACTTCTCCCTCATTCAATATTACTTTGAATAGAATTATGACAAAATTAAAAGTATGTAAACCCATTAAATAAATACATGAAGTTTGATATTTAGGCCAAGGCTTGTTTTCTGGTCATGAATATACCTCTTAGCAAGTAAAATGCCTGACTAACGTTTTCAAAACTTTTTCATTAGTCCTCGATACAGCATATCCAGGTTGGGACGGCATGATTCATCACTTTAAATGGTGCGAACTATGAATAGATTATTACAGAAGTGAGCCAAAGGGTTAAAGTAAGACTGCAGATGGATCTCACAGGAAGTGGAGCTGGAAAGGGGACAGAGAAAGCAGAGGCTATGACGACCTGCTACTGCCTTGTCTCAGAAAAGAGTAGGGCTTTGTGCACTGGCCCCTCGTCTCCTTCATATTCATCGTTTTGGGACTCCACATAAAAGGGAAAGCACAAATAGAAGTATATGGTCTTATGTACCTTCATAATTTGTGATATTTTCGTAGCTAGGTTGTTGTTTGTGTATTGCATGGTTTGTAAAAGCGTTTACATTTGAAGAAGAAAAAAATCTGGAACAAAGACGTGGGGTTTACCAAGCGTTTGCTCATTTGCCAAGCGTTTACTCATGTGCAAAACAAGTAGCACGTGCAAAAGTGGATCAACAGCCAGGTTATTCATGCCTTTTTTACTCATTTACATATTAGATTTGAGGGTCTAATACAGGCGATATCAGAAGGTAAATTAGGACCAACACAAATACTGTAGTTGTATCCCACTTTCCACCTTGCACTCATTATTTAGTATTATATTTCTATTAGTGCGTTGTATATAAATAATATTTATGAATCAAAGTTGAGCTTTTTCAGTGCTTCAAGTTTCTTAAGATACTAGTTTTTCCTTGCCGCGATGGAGGCTCCAAGGATGTACCTTAGGCTTGTTTTGTTTAAATATTACATTTGTTTGACATTACATCTGTTTCGTAGGCAAAAATTCTTCAGTCTTCATCTGTACTCTACAAAAATAAATTGATGATTGATGATTGATTGAGCAACTGAAGGGGAACACCAGAAATTGCCAGGGCAGCTTTTTCTGGTTACATCAATGTTATTTCTCCAATTTAATGGTTAAAAAAGTCTAAGAGTACAGTATTTTCCGGACTATAAATCACACTTTTTCTCATAGTTTGGCTGGTCCTGTGACTTATACTTGGGTAAGACTTATACATGAATTAATATATTATGTTAACATACCAGACACCCATTCAGTTTGTTGTTTATGCTTTGTGTAACTGAATAACCATCAATGTGTTACGTTAGCATACCGTACACCTATTTAGCCTGTTGTTCTCTATTCCAGTGTTTCCCAACCAGGGGTACGGGGAAAGGATAGCAGGGGCTACTTGGAATAATTTCTGATAAAAAAATAAGATGAAACAAATTGTATTTTTGATTATTATGGTCAAAGAAAATATATTTTTAAAACATTTTACTGTAAAGAGTGAGATTTTGAGATTATTTAGCTGTCTTTTACCTGATAAATTGGAGTTTTTGTCATTCACTTTCTAACTAATCAACTAAACCATCAAAGCAGGGGGTACTCTGAGTAGACATGAAAGGCCCAAGGGGTACGTGAGACTAAAAAGATTGGGAACCACTGCTCTATTGTATTGTTATTATTATAACTTGCCTTTCAAGATGAAATGTCTGTTCTTGGTCTTGGATTTTGTAAAATAAATTTCCCCCTAAAAATGCGACTTATAGTCCAGTGCGACTTATATAGTGTATGTGTTTTTTTTTTCTGGCTGGTGCGACTTATACTCCGTAAAATACAGTACATGTGCAAAAAATACTCCAATTGCTGTTTCTTTTCCCTTGAGAAATACCTGCTTCTTGTTTGGAATGATCATGATTTGACACATGGGTGTGGAGAAAGAAAATAAAGCAAAAAGAACAGGAACCACTGCCCAAGAAGAGTGAATGAATGAACAAGAAAACATCTCTAAAATATGTATCACATTATAGCACCGTACCCCTACTGAGCTGTGTTTAATAGGAGGCACTTACACTCCTCGCTCTCCACAGCAGCGTAGTTCCCAGACTCCCTGAAGTTGATGTTTCCCAGGTGCAGGACTCCAGCCACAATCTGAAGCACCATGGAGCGGTCCTCTGCGCTGATGCCGATCACATCCATGGCATGCTGAGAGAAAGCAAAGCAAAAACGACAATGCTAAAGCGGGGATGTGGTTTGTTTGCCAATGAGGTCTAATTAGTCCTGTTGCGGTTCAATGACTAAACAAAAACAAGAGAACAGTGGAAAGGAAAACAAAAGGAGGCTCGGCTGAGAGAGGATGGAATGTCATGACACATTACAGACAAAATGAATAGTGACTGTCTCTGGGGGATTTTACCATTGTCTCCTTAAAGTCAGCCTTGTCATCAATGTCATCCACTTTGTAGGAACCGGACTGATTGAGGTAAGTGTAGTAGTCCAGGCTGGTGATTCCCAAGCTGCTCTTCTGTTCTCCACTAGCTCCTTCAATCAACTGTGAACAACAGTGTGTTTAAATAGTAAAGCAGTAAATGTGCACTTCTCAAAGATGAATCAATTTCCATTTGGTTGACCTCCTAAAAAGCTGCAGCTCATTTTATATATCCTAAATCTTCACACATATGCCTTTGAAAGTGAAATATAGCCAGTTTGCTCTTCATTTCTGGAATAAAAGCACCAGTGAAGCCTCACCTGGTAGAATATGTGGAAACTTCTCTCTCCAGGATTTCGCATCACGACGCGTGACTTCTCCAAAAGGAAGTTGGAGATTTTTCCTCCATCTGGTTCACCGCCGGAGCTAAACTGGATCTCAAAGTACTTTCCCTGATGGATTCAAGCATGGATTTATATTATTTTAATGGGATATGCTGGGAAGCCTGACACATTAGATCTGAAATGTTGGCACCTGCTCATACGGCAGTGTGTCTAATAACAGTTTGTTTGGCTTTCTCTTCAAGAAAAAGCTGTAATGCAATATCCCAACACTTCAATGGAACTATACCTGATTTTTGCCCTCCTTTAGTATATAGTAAACTGAGACATTTATATACTGAAATAATACTGGGCATCTAAATTTTCATCTCTTTCATAAGTTTGCAGGCCACTTTTCTGTGACAGTGACCCTAAAAAGTTACCCTGTAAGTTGTGAAATGTGCTCATAAATATGAAGAAATTTGCTTTTAGAAATGTGTGAGGAAAGCTAGGAATGTGTTAGTGTATAGAGTCTTTAACTGAGCCTAATAGTAAAAATGGGATGGTTTGGACCCTTAGAGCAGAAGTCTGGATTCTTTCACGTACACCGAATACAGTCAATTTCATGGAAAACATTAAAGGTCAGTGTACTTTTTTCACATTTTCATGCAGGGAACATGCTATTGTAATATTTAGATGCATATTCTTAAAGCAGCAAACGTCTCCACACTTAAATTGAAAACTTACAAATCTGCTCGAGTTGTTGTTCCTCAGAGTTTTGGCATTTCCGAATGCTTCCAGCAGTGGGTTGGATTGCAGGATGATGTCTTTGACGTGCTGCAGAGAGAAACAATGAGCTGTGAGCGGCGTCACACATGGACCATACGAACAGTAGCATCAGTGCCAGCTTACAGCGTCTGTGGAACTTTCCACTCAGACACAAATACTCTGTCTGGAGCACATTATCTGCTATGTGAGCCATCTGAAAGTCAGCCACACATGATTTCTCAAATATTTCCCCTTCCACTATAAACAGAAGTCATTTGTGGAAACTGGGAACTTGCCCTCAATATACACTTGAGTTCAGACAGATTATGAATACTTTAAATTGGTTTATCAAAAGATCTAGTGATAACCATCGTAGGCAAAGATTCTTCAGTCTTCATCTGTACTCTGTAGTTGAAGTGTAGGATGTTTCGCTCTTTATCCAAAGAATTTTGTCAGCAAATGAGCCAAATTGACACACTCTAAGTCCCACCTCTCTTGGTCCTAAAGGATGGAAAACATCTTAGCCTATTCACAATTTCTTAGTGCTCGTTACCTTCCTATTGGCTTTGTTCACACTTCTCTATAGCCCTGCTTTGGTCGGTGGTCCAGCTTCATTAGCATGACATAGAGTTGGCAGACAGAAACCAACTCTATGTCATGCTAATGAAGCTGGAGCAGGGCCTGACCAGAGCAGGACCATAGAGAAGTGTCACCAGCCTTAGAACAAAGCCAATAGGAACGTAATTAGGTGTGAATAGGCCAAGATGTTTTTTCCAACCTTTAGGACCAAGAGGTTTCTTCTTAAAAGACTCACAAGTGTGTCAATCCGGCTCATCTGCTGACTAAATTCTTTGGGTAAAGAACGAAACGTACCTACACAGATCTAGTGATAATGTTTATGAATTTAACATCAGCTGACAACCGGACCAACCAGTAACCAGGTCTGATCATCAGAGAGTACAAGATCCAACTTCAAACCAGTAATTAAGTGAATAAGTAATAGGAATGTGACGGATTCAAAATGCAGAAAAAGATAATAATGTGAAGAGCAAAGCAGTAGAATACGTAATGAAAGAACGAAATATAGCTCTTTCTTGCCTGAGTTAACAAAAGCAACACAAAAACAAACATTTAAAATACCAGACATACTGCTGCAAATATCAATTACATAATACAATATGAGACAATTCTTCCCCACAGCCATCTGAAACATGCCAGGCCTCCGTCACGTTGCACACTCACCTGCACTTTGCCTCCGCCTCCTGAAACTCTGGAGATGTAGCTCATGATGTACTTCGCTGCCACAGTCTTCCCAGCCCCGCTCTCTCCACTGACAAAAACACAATTAAAGACCCTTATTCAGAACTCATCAAAGAAAGCACAAGTAAAGCAACAGGCCCTGCACATTTCTGAAACAAATACATTATTTTTTAGTTTTGAAAGATCTTTTTTTCCTTCCTCATGCCTCTCTCTGCTCTTTGCTTTTCACTTCAACAGGGCCATACTTATTTTGACACATGTGGCTTGGCAGTGGATAACAGTGAAGCCTGTTTTTTTCTTCAGAGGCTTGAAGTAGAGTCAGGTTGGTAATGCCTTTGTGAGAAATACAGCTGCAGACTGTTAAAGCTGCCAGTACAGTCATGGGAGCTGCGTGAAAACACATTGATTTTATAAGCCGCTGCCTTTTAAACATTTAGCTTTTATGCAACATGACAAGTTTCTATGAATTCTTTTGCTCACTCGCTTTCATTTGCGATAAAATGAAGCTAATTTTTCCAGTTAAATTCACAGGTTTGAGTCCGTTGTTTCACCAGGACATCAGTGGCACAATGGGCTATTTTCAGTTACACCCATTTTAGGCGGGTCTTGTTCCCTTTGTTTGAATTGCAAGAAATGCCCAAATAAGGATCTTAGCCCAAGAATACATGACAGAGACTGTACTACTCGATATAAAAGAACACAAACCTCTGCTAAGATGTCTTGTGACCAAAACATAAACATTTTGGATGAAAATCATTTTGAAAAACAAATCAAACGGCGCCACATTGATGGAAACACATGGCAGAACAAAGGACTTAAACTGAATAAATCACATTCAAGTAAGTCACCTAAATAAGTATCTTTGAAGAAATAACCTTTATAACAAACATAGCTTTTAAAGAAGCTCATTAGTCTTACTCCGCAATCACTGCATTTCACCCACGCCCATAAAACCGACTATTGCAATGAAAGGATTAGAAGCAAACTCCTAAATCCTAATTAAAGTTTCTTTTTAGAAACTGTAAATCTGCTGATGAAGTTGAGTGTAATATGAAGGCAGACATGTTGAAACTAAAGACAAAAGGTTGCAACACTTGGGGATAATGTTGTCTGTGAGTAATGACTGTGGTGTAAATGCTCAACAACCTTCTACGTGTATTTTCAAAATTCAAAGTTTGGCAGCTTTGGCGGTATGAATGTGGGACTGGACACACACAACACTATTTACACGAGAGAGTCTCAGTGAATGTATTAAAGGTGCTTTAACTCAAAACATGTTTTACAGTCGTGGCCAAAAGTTTACATGCCCTGGCAGAAAGTCAGGGTAGTAATCTTAATAGAATAAGAACACAAAAACCTTTATTGCGTGGTTGAGTGAAGCCATTTATTGTCAAAAAGCCTGTTTGTTTATGTTTTCAACAAGAAACTAGTCAAAAGTTTACATATTTTGTATCTTGAATCTTGAAACAAACATCAATTTTGTCCGAGAGTCCTGTATTTCAGCTGAAGTGAGTTTTTCTTTGCTCCTGAACAATTCTCCTGGCAGTTGTTGAAGGTCATGTAAACGTTAGATCAGGGACATTTGAGTAGTTTCTGTTTCATTATGATTTGAAAAGAGTAAACAGAGTTCTTTTGACAAGATAGATTAAAAGGGGAATGTAAACTTAGAAAGGCATGTGAATTTATGAGCACAACTGTATATAATGTGTAGTAATAAAAATAAAAATGGATAGTAATAACATTAAAGGTGTACTATGTAAAAAAACAACAACTCGATATTAGTGCGTAATTGACTTGATTTTTTTAACATATAAACTTAAAAGGGTATGGAAACTATTGACCACAAATGTATATTTTAGATTCTTCAAAAACCCTTTGCTTTGATTTGGACACTTTTGGCAATTTCTCAAAGAGCTTCACAAGGTAGTCACCTAAAATGTCTGAAGGGAAACCATTTCTGGTGACTAAATCATGAAGATCATTGACAAAATGCCAAAAGTGTGCAAAGCAGTAATCAAAGCAAAGGGTGACTATTATGAAGAATCTATTTCAACTAGGGATGCACCGATCCAGCTTTTTGTTTCT
>OMNZ01069625.1:3055-18348 GCA_900303255.1 Lesueurigobius sanzi | reverse complement strand
ACTCAGGCCCACTATGATTTTCTTGAAAATGTTCACATTTACAGTATCCCCATAGACATTCATATCATATGAGAGCAATATGAACATTTTAGGCATTTTACAAGCTGTTAAAGCCTATCTGCAATGTCACTTTATCAACCACCTGAATGTAAACAGTCATTTAGTATATATCACCTGCAATGACAACTCCATTCATACAATTCGGCCTAGAGATTATTTTTTACTTTACTTAATCTATTTAGTGCTTAAGAGATGTTTTTGTACAGTTTATTTTACAGAGAGACGCTAAGAGACTATCTTTATTCTATTTTATTTTATTGTTACTATTATTACTATTACCTGTTGTTTTTGCTTTTTTGATGACACTTTTCCTGACTTTGTGCACCCCCCTGTGTGATACTGTCCTAAGAGCTGTTGTGACAAGTAAATTTCTCCATTGTGAGATCAATAAAACTATCTTATCTTATCTTATCTTATAAAATATAAGTTAAATGATATTCTATATCTCATGTATTGCTTGGAAGTTTGTGGAAATTCTTATTATAGTTAGTAATCTAATGCTTTTAATCATTCTACAAAAATATACAGCCGCTCCCAATGAGCACAGTTTCTGAAGCCAGGACTATTAAAGCTCAAAGATTTAATTGCTTTACAAACATCATTGATTATGTACAAAGCCAAATATTTCCTGTTGCTGTGTGGTCTTCAAAATCTTTTTACAATGAATAATTGACAAATAGAAGGACTTCAAACATCCATTTGCACGAACTACACTCAAACATGTGTGTGTCTCTGTGACTGGTTTAAAATTGCCTTGAAAATGAACATTAAAAATGCTTAAATATTCATCAGTTTAAGTATAAATACAGAAAACATCATCATGAAACAAATTAGAACATTAGTGTGAATATCACACAGTAAAAAGTTTTAAATGAACTCGTACAAAATCATCGATGTAATCTGTATTCATCTGTATTAAAGTGAGAAGGGGCTGGGGTATGAATAAAAGTTACTCTTCAACTACTCCTTCTTTTTCATATTCAAGTTGTATGTACAAGATTAAGTTTGTCCTGCATTAAGCATACCCGCACCTTTTACTAAAGCTTTTCAAACTTTTTTGTATATATTTAGAATTTTTTGATTTGTTTTACTATAGATATTTAATAATGATCTTTCTTGCCTGCCTCCTAGATGCAGAGTCTGTGCGGTGGAGAAGATGCCATGCTGCGGGTGGATGAGCTGGAAGCGCTGTACTATGAGCTGCAGCTACAGCTGTACGATATCCAGTCTGAGGTGCTGCGCTGCGAGGAGCTGCTGCTGACTGCTCAGCTGCAGAGTCTGCGCAGACAGATGACTGGTGAGGATGCTTTACTCATGCAAGCTCGCAAATACTGAGGATCTTTGAAAAACTCTCCCATGTTTCACCAGAGCGTCGGGATGAAGTGGTGTATTATGATGCTTTTGAGAGTCCCGACGCCATGAGGAGTGTTGAAGACCCTGCCACTCCCCCGTCCCCTCTCGGAGATGAAGAACTCTGTGTCCTACAACAGAAAACAAGGCAGCTAGAAGCTCGCAGAGGCCGTATTACTGCAAAGAAGGTCTACCTCAAAAATAAAAAGGTTAGCTTGGACATTTTGGAGTATAACACGCCTTGTTTGGATAACAAGTTATGAGATTCTCTTACATGTTTGTTGTTTTTTTAATAGGAAATTTGCATAGCCAATCATAAACAGAAGTCACAGCAACGACAAGTTAGCCCTAGTGAGAGACAACAGCTGCTACTTCATCAGGTAAAAACAATGGTCTTTGGTCCTCATGGCGGGGTACTGACATGAAGCTGGTGTTTCATCGTGTGTATCATATTTTTAACCACGCTGGTTTTTGTTCCGTTTGGCTCCTTTTTGGAACATGTTCTATAGCAGTAGACTGAGCTGCTGTTCTCTCTCAAATCCTGTTATTAATGTAAATGGTAAACACTCATGACAAGAAGCAGTCTATCAATATTATATGTCTATGAGTAAATACCATTTCACTGAGATGGGTACAAAGGTTTCAAGTCAGGGTCCACAGAGCAGTTGGAGCTCACCATATGTGACGTTTCAGGCCACATGCCCTTCATCAGATCTTTCTTTTCATTTGAAATGGGTAGAACCATTGCTGACCCACATGAAGACCTCAGGCAGGTCTCTAGTTCTACAGTATATTTAGTCTGTTTGGTCCACCAATGGGCATCCTTCTAGTTTATTAGATTAGATTAGTTCATTTGAAGGGGACAGTGCAATTTCATAAAACACATGATTATACATGGTTTAAAAAGCCAGAATTAGCCAGAAGGCTATTTTTCAACTTTAGTCCCCTGGTCATGATGTAAAAAAGCACTAAAATACATTTACACACAGTTAGTAGTTTAGTTAGTAGGACACATGACATGACAACATACAGTATACATCACAAACTGTTAAAAAAATACAGATCACATAATACAGACATTGATAATACAGACATTGATTTATAAAATGTATTCCTTGTATTCTGTAGCTCTTTTTTTATCAGGGAATGCCTTAATTGACTTAACTTGCCCTCCATTCAAATGTTTTACATAAAACCTTTAGGTTGGTGCAGCCTATAATCTTGTCTAGTGGATAAGGTTGATGCCATGCACATGTTCCAATCCCAGCATTATGGGTTTGTATCCCAGCTCCAACAATTTGCTGAATGTCTCTCCCTGCTGATCACCCTCTTTCAGCCTGAACTGTCCTATCTGTCCTATGGGCTAAAATTCCTAAAAACAAAAGCTAAATGTTTCTATTTTCCAGGGAGATGCTGAAGATGAAGTGCAAAGTGCTCTGGTGAGTCAGGAGAGGCAGCGCACACTTGACAGACTTCGCAGCCTTCGACAGGTGGGAGTCTCTGCTAAAAATAGTTAGGAATGTCAAGTTCAGCTTCAGTTGTTCTGACATTCTTATTTTTGTTATTAGCGCTATCCTGGTCAGGTGACTCTGAAGTCCAGCCGATTACGAATGGGCCTCACTCAAAAGAGAAGAGGTCAGGAGCCTGTTATGCAAGTGGCCAGTGTTCAGACAGATGCCGATCTGCGCTCAGACTGTCCTGCTCCTCTAACAGAGATCTGTGATCATGCATCTCTACCTCCTGCACCTGCAGATGTGGTTGTTTCCCCCCCATTCTTTTCTTTACCTCCTCTCTCTGCTTCACCTCCCTGTTTGGGCCTTCTGCCACCTCCGCCCCCTCCTCCACCTCCTCCACCTCCAACAGAGGAGCAGCTGCAGGACATGACTAAAGAAAAGGCCTCAGACAGTCTGTTGCAGCAGAAGCGCAGTGACCCTGACTGTCCCCCACTCTCTCTGGCTCCTTTTTCTCCCCGTTTCTTTGATAGCAGCCAGCTGTTGACGGCAAGGAAAAAACTGAGGAAGACTTCATCACTGGACTCGTCACAGTGGAGAAGAGGTCAGCATGACACACTGTCAAATGTTTTAAAAGTTACAGAATAAAACATGGCTTTGTTTTTTCACAGCGAGCTCCCCCATGGATGAAGTGCTGGCTTCGCTGAAGAGGGGAAGTTTTCATTTGAGAAAGGCTGAGCTCCGGGTATTGGCCCCTGACCCAGATGTTGACAGCAACAATATTCTGGCCCAGATCAGGCAAGGAGTCCGGCTGAGAAAGGTGAGAGCTCGCCCCGAGCAGCAGCGTCATGGAAAGAGCTTCTCCCATTCAACTGATGCCCTGACACGAAGCATTCACGAAGCGCTGAGGAGGATTAAAGAGGCGTCGCCTGAGTCAGAGTCTGAAGATGAAGGCCTTCCTTGCACTGATTGGGAAAACTAGTTCACCAGACCAGCTTTAAACTGTCGCATTGGTAGATTGTCGCAGAGAACAAACCTAAGAATGCTCTGAAGTAACATTGGTACAGAATCAGTAAAGCAAGTACATTTTTTAAACACCAGGATAATTCCTTTTTTTACTGCTATATATTTGAAAAAATGTACCACTAACCTAACAGTATAAGATGATGTTGACATTCTGGACAAGGATACAACTTTGAACCTCTCATTATGTGTCCTCTGTACTTAGGCTTGCTGTAATGGGTTTGTTTAGGTAGTAAGTGTGTGTGCTCTTCCACCAGGTAACATGTGAACGGTTTTGTTGTCCATCTTTGTACCAATCATATGTACTGTAAGCATTCTGCAATGTTGAGGTAAGCTGTCTACCACTGTCGAACAGACAATGTACTTTAAAAAGTTGCTTTTTATATGTTTTCATTACACCAGTACTGTAAGAGGTTTGGAATGAAAATCCTTTAGTTTTGTCTTTACACCCCCTCCCTCTATGTCTTAATCAACACAAAACTAACCAGAAATAAAGTGGACCAAGTCCAAAGTTAATCTAAACCAGAACTAAAGTGGACCAAGTCTAAAGTTAATCTAAACTGGGTAGAATCAGAACTTTACAGGTTTTGAAACAGGACTAAAACGGAAACAAAGTCTATGCAAGAAATAAAATCGAATAACTAAACAAGGACTTCAGCATTCCTGACAAAGTTAAGCTTGTGAAAACTACCAAGCAGGGCCGGCCCAAGCATTCACAGGGCCCCAAGCAGAACAATGTCATGGGGCCCTCAGAACTTCAATTTCATTTCAGATACACTCCCAAAGTCAATTCAAACTGACTGTGTTTGTACAAGAAACTACAAATCTAGAAATGAGTGAATATATATTAGTACTGGTATATTTACCCTTGATTTGAGTAACTACTTTCAAGAAATCTGCCGGTGGGGTACGTTTTTTACTATTACATTAAGAAAAAAAAATCGAATCGCTCTTAAAATTAGATACAAACAATATTAATTTACTTGAAAGAAGAATGTTGATGCGTTTTTTTAGGCCATGTCCACACATACCTGTGGACATTGTTTGTAAATATTCCGGGCTTAGCTGGAGGAGGAAAGCTAGATTCCTATCAATTTCCTTTGTAGCTGTTGTCATAGTAACGATAAACAAATGTCTAACTGTTGTTGAAATACCAGATAAAACCTTATTTTATCGTTTCAAATGTCATTCCTCTTGTTCTTGCTCCTTAAGCCACAACAGGACCACATTTTTAATTGTAGTTTTACACTTATAATCACTAGTTTTAGTTTAATCTTATTTCTCTTGCACACTTCCTGCCTCCAGCTGATGTCACTGATGATGTAAGCAGCGAAAGGGTCTATAAAGGCACATATAATGTGGTAAAATGGACCAAAAGAATGGAACGCTTCTGTCGACAGTTTTTCTAAAATGGTTGTGTGGACAGAGATCTTTTTTTCACACTTAAAGGGACGGAAGTTAAAATTTAAAAAATAATACATTTTCCACCCCCTACATGCTCCAGCAATGTCCCGCGCTGTACTGTGAGCCCACACCTATCCCACTCAATTGCCGCTATAAGCCTGCACTGTCACTAGAAAGTTGCGTGTTCGAGCCGAACAGTTACACTGCAGTTACGCGGACGGCCAGAGGTGGCAGTCACGAGTATGAAAATGATCAAACTCCGTTTGAGTCCCTTTAAAGAGAAATATGAGTTTATAAAAACATCAGGGCATGGCCTTAATCTAAGTATAAAAAACTTTCCTCACTGGCATTTTTTTTTTTAACGAGTAAATCAAATCACTAATTTCAGAAAAAATGTATTTACTTCTAGATTTCTAGAAATTTTGAGGAGACATTTGACATTTGAAGGAAACGTATGAGTCACACACCTGTAGAACAAATGTATGCACAATTGGGGGCCCCCCTGATGGTCTCGGGGCCCTGAGCAGCTGCATAGTCTGCTTATTAGCCCGGGCCGGCCCTGCTATCAAGTACCAGAAGCATCCCATGTCCCACAACTGGTACCCGACGAGCGTTAGAGGAAGACCATAGAGAACTGAAGTACATTTTCTGCCTTTGCTTGTCCTTAAAATGTAAATGTATGATGTACTTGAGGGTGTACTATGACAAGGGTTTACTATGATGAGGATACTATGATGAGGATACTATGATGGGGGTGTACTATGATGAGGATACTATGATGGGGGTGTACTATGACGAGGATACTATGACGAGTGTGTACTATGACGAGGATATTATGATGTGTACTATGACGAGGATGTACTATGATGATGCTGCGTGCTGTGACCAAGTCAGTATTTTAAATTAATCTTACATTTGAACAATGAACAGTGATTGACTTTTCGTTCCAACACTTTTTTAAAGATGAATTTACCGCCCTGTCACCTGCTGTAAACACACCCTTTAGGTTTCTTTTTTACTCCATTTAGTTTGCGCCTGTTGTAACTGAAGTGAAGTTTGTCACGTGTGATTCATTTTGTTTACTTTTTGGTGAGATGTGTTTTTCTTTTAGATGTGGAGAAAGCATGCTTTAGCGACCCGTCCGCAGCAGATCATATTCATGTGTTTATTTTGACTGCCATGTTGTGCATTTATATTATTTCCACGTTAGTAATTTGGCCACACGTCTGTACGCTCTTTCTCATGTAAAATTGTGGCTTAAACAACATTATGCATGTAACTTGTTGACAAACCCATTACAACACAAGTGCAATAATGAAGAAATCTTACAAATTTTACTGTAATGAAGTGTAAATTCTTAAAATATATAAGCATGTCTAAATGTACAAGTATTTATTAAGACTAATTCAAGACATTTTAAAGTATACAAATGTAGATGTACTTTATACAGTTTGTTGCATTTTACATTGTTTACATTTAGGACTTCATGCCTTTTTTGGCCTTTTAATGTCCAATGAAATCTATTTTACTTTCTGAATAAAATTGTTTTAGAAGTTGTGGGCAAAGTTTCTTATCTAAAATAGGGCTGTCACTAACGGTTATTGAGGTAATCGCTTAATCAGAAGATTATTTTTTACGATTAATCGGTTGGCGGCAAAAGGTGCATTGAAACTTTTTGCCACATGAAGCTAAAGTGATGCCATTTGAGGACGTGTTGATGGAGTCAACTTAAAGGTAATGTCTGTAGGATGCTCTTCGTACAAGTTTCACATGTTAGTCCTCATTTGAAAGCTAAGAACCTCTAAAATTCACTCACCTCCCATTGAGACTAATTCAAAGCCTGGGGTACATTTGAGTCTCCGAGATGTCTCTGCGGAGTCTCTGCGGAGGTCTCCAGGCAGTTGCGGGAAATTCAAACATGTTAGAATTTTTAGGAGACTAGTTGGAGACTTTTTCAATCAGATCTTGAAGGGGGTCTCAATTCAGCTGCGGCAAAGTCTCAGAGACTTCTCAGAGACCTCATTGACGCGTCTCCCTAGTCATGTTCAAAATAAGTCTCCACGAAGTCTCCGCAAAGTCTCAACAACTGAATTGAGACCTCTCCGAGACCTGATGGAGACTTGAAAAAGTCTCCAACAGGTCTCCCGCAACTCCCTGGAGACTTTACAGAGATGTCTTGGAGACTCAAGTCTCCACGAGGTTGCAAACTAGTCTCCAGGCCGGTGAGATAGGCCCTTTACAAAGCAGAGCTGATCAATGGGTCAGTAATTTTGCTATTTTAATTCATTGTGGTGACTATATTATTTATTTAAAGGGACTATACCTGATTTTTTCCTAGTAGTGGAATGAAATATGTATTTTCCTTTATTAGTATATTGCAAACTCACATATTTCTGGAAATCTAAATCAAAAGCATTTATTGTAAATTTCCTGAGTTTGCAGGTCAGTTTTCTTGCATTTCTGTGACTATGATCCTAAAAAGTGACCCCACCAGTTGTGAAATGTCCTGATAAACTCATCTCTAAGAAGAAACACGATTTTAGAAATGTGTTAGAAAAGTTAGGAATGAGCTTCAATCACAACTATCAATTTAGGTTACTCGCTCCCTCTTCCATCATTTGTAAATTAAAAAAACAGGTATAGTGCCTTTAATTGTTAATTCAGCCTTCGATAATATAAAGTATATTGCGGATGAAAATGCTCCAGGTCTGGACTAAAGCCTCTGGAGGTAAACGATTAGCTGTTTCAGCCCTAATGTAACACAAAGAGACAATTTAGTTTTCAATAAGTTTTACTATAAAAAAAACAAACATACATTGTGTTTTAAGCTTGTGATGTCATCAACATTTAAAATAATTCAAATTCTCTTTCAAGCTGGAAAAAAAACAAACATTTTTCACTTTGATATAGTCACTCAAATCTCTCAGATGTACCATAGCAAGCCCTTAAATTTTTTTTTTTTTTTTTCCTTCAGGTAGACAAACAGTTCCTCAAACACTAGTGACATTTTTGGCAATAGTAATCCCCACAGAACGTACCTCAGTTAGCTACCATTGATGCATTTCTGTGCCAAGGCAACATCAGCAGTTTGCAAATCTGTACATCACAACATTATTTGGCAAAATAATATAGTATGCAATTAACCTGCAACCACCTGCTGTCACCGTTTGTATCTAAAATATTGCAATTCATGTCAAAACATAGACAAACACGGACGAACACTGTATGCACTGTACCGTATGTAGCAAGATGTCAGTATTGTTGACAGCTTGTGTGTTATTTGGTTGTGACGATATTCAAAAATACTCAGAGGATTTACTCATTATCAAGTAGCAACAAAAACAGTAGGAAAATGATGCCGCGAAGCATTACAAGTGCATTCTGATATTTGTCATTTAGAAAGGGTGGTAGAATATAAAATGGCGGGGTCTGACTGACGTCGCAGCCTCCGAGTAAAAACCTGAAGATGAGGCCGTAAAGGACAGAGCACCCCGTTCAGTATTGCTAATTGGTTGGAAAACAATGAGAAGATATATTTTCACAGCCCAGATTTTTACAGTTCTTCAGTGTCACGTAACGGATGGAAGAAAGAGAACAGTAGGAAGAGGAAAGAATATGGAATCAGCTTTGAGACAAAACTATTCACATTACGTTTAAAGGACCTCAAATAAAAAATAAATTATAATATATTTTTGGGGATTTCATTCAAACATAAAAATGAACAATACAAAATAGAAAGACTATGAAATGCTAAACCAGGGTTTATACAGGTGGCAGCAAGTCAAATTTAATGCTTTTTAATACCATTTTAATGCTCAAATACTACATTTTAATGCCACAAATTCAATAGAAAATTTGATAGAATCGAGAAATTTTCTACAGAAAGTGTATAATTTCTGCTAAAACTCCAGTCTAGATCCTAATTTTTGTATTTTTGACAAACTTCTGCTGTAAAAGTAGTTTAACAATTTCATTATTTTCCAAGAACCTTTGATTTAATGCCAGGTTGAATTCTAATGCTTTTTAATGACATTTAAGGCCTTATTTTTGACTAAATTCATTTAATGACTTTTAATGCTTTTTAATGCCCCGCAGAAACCCTGTAAATATGAAGAATAAAAATTGTTTTTTCACTTCACAAAAATATATATTTTAAATAAAATTCATAAAATGTTTGAAAAGTTTTCATTTTAATGTTAATTGAAACATTTTACAGTTATCAAAGTTTTTTGTTGTTGTTTTTTTCCCCTCTTTTGCCTTGTTAGTTTGATTTTTTTGCCTTTGACTCTGAAAGTTTTGCTTTTGACTCTTTTGCTTTTGGTGAAAAGCTGATAGGGAGGCGGGCCTTAGAATAGTGCCTTCTCATTGGCTGAAGGACTCGATGACTTTGTATTTCGTCTTTAGCCCTGCTACGCTTTGAGCCAAGCTTTGATGAACATTAACGATCTAGTCATTTTGGACCATGAAGTCCACAAAAACACAACGATAGCAGGCCTCATGTGTGCGGTTTTTTACCCACCTTGGAGCGTCTCTCTCTCTGTCACTCAAAACTACTTTTACCGGGTCACTGAGTCTTTCAGCCAATGAGAAGGCAAAAGAGGGAAAAAAACTTTGATAACTAAAACGTTTATATTAACATTCAAATGAAAACTTTTAAAACATTTTATGAATTTAACAAATTTAATCTTCATGTTTAGCATTTAATAGTTTTTCTATTTTGTATTGTTTATTATTATTTATTTTTTTAACCAGGAAAGTCCCATTGAGATTAAGAACCTCTTTTTCAAGGGAGTCCTGGACTTTATGTTGGAATGAAAATAATATCTTATGAAATCCCTAAAAATATATTATAATTATGCTTTTATTTGAGTTCCTTTAAAAGTATTCTGAATAGTTTTGTCTCAAATCTGATTCCATAATAAAGAAGGCCATCACGTTTGTCAAGCATAAATATAAATGTTTGGCTTACGACAAAATGTGTGACATTTCTTGACAACATGTAATTGGCCAATGTGTGAGCAGATTAAAAAACTTAAAATCGTTATGTCATTATTAAAGATTACAGAGGCAACGTCAAAAACATGTGGTGCTGTACCTCCTGGCATGCAGTAGGTGGTGCAAGTGATTCATTTTTTTGCTGCAATACCACCACTCGGTCAAAGATGGCAGCAGATTCCCTCGTTGTGAAAGTGCACATACAGTTCTGTTGTTTAGCTGGTTTCTATGAGCTTGGCCAATGTGTCTCTCAACTCAGTCAGCTCGAAGATTTTGGAGTCGAGCAGCTCCAGGAGGGAGCGCAGGCTCTTCCGAAAGGCCTCCCTCTCCAGCTGTGTGCTCTCCAGACGGTGCTCCAGCTCGCCCAGCTGCGCCTCCAGCAGCTGGTTACGGTTCTCCGTGTCCTAGAGCAAAGCGTGCATAAAACATCACCGCCTGGAATCATAGTCGGTGGCAAAACCCGGCCCTCTATCATAGAACTTTTGATAATTTTGAGAAACATTCTTACACACACACACTCTGGGAAAAACATGGTATGATAAGAAACTGACATAATTTCTCCTCTGTGAGATCAATAAAATAAAGTATCTATCTAGTGCTTCAATTGAAAAGATTTACGCTGTTTTTGAGTGGATTTTAACAATTTTAAATTAAGATTGTCAACAATCAAGCATTTTATTTCCCATGGAGATTTTTGTGGTTTTGCTTTTCTTATTTTAAGTGTATAAGTTAATTAGTGCTTGTTCCATTGGCTCTTTATTCAAGACAGTGCAAACCTGCCCAGAATCAACATCAATTATCTCAAGTGGGGAACTTTTTTTAAAGTCCTTTATCTTATTGAAGACGGTAATTTGTTCTCGTGTAGAACATTCTTACACATAGAAAATACTGAAAATGTCTCAGTTACTGTCCCCTCAAAAGTCCCCTCAGGTCATATATGATGCACAACAATGGCATTTGTAGAAAGTAGTGCTTTACTTTGGGCCATGATTGGGAGAAGAAGAAAATCAGCCCTCCATCAGGACAACTTGCCCACCCCTGCTATAGACCTTGGTCAGCCATTGTCAAAACAATCTGACCAGAGCAGAGAGAATCTCTCAGCTCTGACCAATCAGAGCAGAGAGATTGTTGTTATGACACCGGCTGAGAAGGGTTCAACATTGAGCTGGGGGTCAACTGAAAACTCTGCGCGGGTAAATGTGGTAACTGCCAAAATGTAGATTTCTTGTCTTTCTTTGTCTTTAATGTCTTAGTTTTTTCCTAATTTCTCTGTAATTCCTGGGCCAATTCACGTGAAACAAAAACTGTCACAAAGCCCAATGTCTCCTCTGTCAGCACATATAAACTAAGGTCTAATTATTTTCTCATAAAGGTGTCCAAAAGTGGAGACAATATTCAAAAACATGTGCGTGATATTGGCCAGTAGAAAGGACTTTCAGCCATAAGAATAATATGGCAGGTTTGTGAGTCACTATCAAATAATGATCGGGGAAAACATTTGGACATTTTCTTTTTGGAGATTTCTTTCAAAAACTGCTTTTCTCCCAGAGTTGAATTGGCCAAATGTTTTCCCCGATCATTATTTGATACTGGTTGGATTCACAAACCTGACATATTATTCTTGTGGCTGAAAGTCTTTTCTACTGGCCAATATCACACACATGTTTTTGAATATTGTCTCCACTTTTGGACACCTTTATGAGAAAATAATCAGACCTTAGTTCATATGTGCTGATAGAGAAGACATTGGACTTTGTGACAGTTTTTGTTTCATGTGGATTGACCCAGGAATTAGCAAAAAAACCAAGACTAGAAATCTGCATTTTGACAGTTACTATAGCTTTTAGTTTTTAGTTGACCCCCAGCTCAATGTTGAACTATAGGCTCTTTGGACCGTTGTGATGTCACGTGAAAACAACCAATACAACCATTTACACCTGAAAACCCTCTTCTTGCATCACTTATGAAACTGTACTGTGCGAGTCACCTGTAGTTTCTGTGTGAGCGTGTCTTTTTGGGAATAAAAGACATTTGAATTCTCCACTTCAGCCTTTAGCCTTTCTAGCTCCTAAATAAAAAGACAAAGAGAAACGAACTATAAATAAAGTCTTTTATAAGAAATGACTATATAAATCTAAACATGCCAGTGCTATACCTCCTCCTTGTCCTTCAAAGCCAGCTCCAACTCCTCTATCGTCTTATTGAGTTCAGTCTTATGCGTTTTGATTGCAGTTGTTTGGCCACTGACACACTCCAACTCTGTCACCTGTGGAAAATACATACAGCTATTAATGTCTTTTATCTATATTTGTGTTTCTAATCATCGCACAGCAGTTAAGCCTGGACTGGTACCCGTTTGTGTAGTCTCTCAGCTTCTTCCTGATAAGCACCCAGCTGCTGTTTCCACTGTTTCACATTGGCTGTGGATTCCAGTAAGGCTGCTGTTAACTTGGCATTGTTCCCTTTGAGAGCCGCCAGCTCAGCCTCCCAGTGTTTGCTGATGCTGGATGAACTGAAATTAACACAAAAACAACAACACAAAATGTCATTACTGTCAGCGGAATAAAATAGAACATGTTACATAAACATACAGCTGGGTATCTAAAGCTACATTTAAAGATTTAACTGTAAAAAGCGAGCGTTTAAGAATATTTAGTCCCCTTTTTACTAATAAATAGGAGTTCTTTCACTTTCTAACTAATCATCAAAACCATCGAGGAACAGGGTACTTGAAGTATAAAAAAAAGGCCCAAGGGGTACGCAAGACAAAGAAGGTTGGGAACCACTGGTCTCGATGACAGTATTAGTAGATGTGTCTAATCTAGTCAAAACTGGTAGCTTCTAGCCCTAGATTTGAGCGCTTCCCCTAGATTTTGCGCGTTCCTGTGAGAGGGTCCCGATACTTTAGAGAGCTAGGGGAAATGCCTATCCCTCCCTAAAAAAGCCCCTCAGCAGCAAGTCTGCTCTGGACCAGACTTGCCAAGGGGGTATCCCATAATGCCCTGATTTTCTGTAACAAGATGGAAAGAACTACAACAGAATTATTACAGTATACAGTATACACTGTATTCACAAAGAAGCCTGTAAAAAATCTGAAATATGTTGGAATGTATTCGTTAGATGTACAGTAGATGCAGTGGACTGGAAATTATAGTTTGAAAATCGCTATTTGACGACTTTTGTAAATAAATTTCAAGCATGAATGAAAATAGTACTTCTTCTGTCTGGTGTTATTGCAGTTTACAGGCAGCACGTATTAACGCCATCTACTGGACTGGGCTGAAATCAGACACGCTGAAGTTGCGTGTGAAGCGAGGAACACGTTTGCGAAGCTAATTTGCATACTAGTGGTGTCCCATTTCTTAGGGGAAAATCTACACTTGCATTTCCCTCACTTTACTGTGGAGGGAGCTAAGAGCAAGTGTTCTCAGAGCAAGAGAGAAATGGGACTCTCAAATCAAGTCATTTATACTCCATCCATCCATCTTCTTCCGCTTATCCGTTGCCGAGTCGCAGGGGCTGCAGTCCAAGCTGCCTGTGTCACATTGCACCAGTCCCTTATGGCTCCTCCTGCAGGTGGTGGGTCCACAGGAGGACAGCCCCACGAGGCTCCTTCACCTCTGGGCGACGTGACCGGCCTTGATGGTCTCATCATAAGGAGCTTCTGAACCGCTCTTGGTCTGAGGTCATAGGACCTGTTTGCCCTGGACCCTACAGGAGCATAATGCCCCAGACCACAGAGCTCCTGGGATCATTCGGGTGCTCAAACCCCTCCACCATGAGGTCATATCCTCCTGCTTCATTTTTAGTTTAGTTGTAGAACCAAAAAACAGAAAAATAATAGTCATTTATTCAATAAAATACTGTTTCTTTTAGAGTTTTTATCATTTATTTGAGCTGAAACACCTAAGTCACTTTCTTTAGTGCAGTCTCAGATCCACCAGGCAGAGGAAGGAAGAAAAATATTTTTTCAGTACCTGTCTTCGGTACAAATTTATTTTTCGGTACCCAGCCCTACATTCACATGTGCTGGAGCTAGAAAATGAAACAAAACAAGTGCAACATATGAGTTACACCACAACAAACTATGTGAGTGTGTGAACTTCTCCCCACGTGAGAAACCGATGATTATCAAATGTCAGTTACCCAAAAGGCCACGGCCTCACGGTAACACAAACCTACACAGGCACTTGAAGACTTCCATATCTGATGTGGCCTTGGCGACTGCCACACACCAGCACACACTGTGCACTACTCTGACTCTAAAGCTGCTAAAAGCCTCACATGGAACATATAGATAATCTTTAATGTATGAGACGATGTGCCACAATCATTTAGTGCTTATATAATTCATAGGAACAGTGTTTAAATGCAGTGTTCCCCCAGAGTACAGCAGCCCAGAAGACCTATTAATAAAGAATGATCGACTTAATGTACACTGTGCGGCTGTATTTGCTTTTCACAGCTGCTCTCATCAGGGCCGGCTCAAGCAGTTGCGGGGCCCTAAGTGGACTTATGTCACGGGGCCCTCGTAAATTCAATTTAATTTCTGATAGATATAGATTCCCATAAATGACACACAAAATTTTGCCCAATTACTGTCAATAATTCTGCCAGTAGGGTAAGTCTTTAACTCTTGTTTTACACTTTACTCTAGATCAGGGGTCTCCAACAGGGCTGGACTGGCCATCTGGCGTAGCGGGCATTTCCCGCTGGGCCGACGCACATATTTGGGCCGGCCCAGGGGTCTCATTTATAAAGCTCACGTACGTACAAAATCCCCTCAAAAGTTACGTACGTAAGGTTTCCCGTAAAGTTTGGGATCTATAAAAACGCAACTTGACGTGGAATGTTGCGGAGCTGTCCGTAAACTCTGAAGCCCACGTGCGCACATTTTCTAGACGTAGCAAAAGGCGACGCATGCGGTGAATGGAGACGACAGTATATGACTCTCACACAAGGCATTCCCACGTGAGGGCTTGTATTGTAGATTTGGATCACCCTTGTTTG
>OMNZ01069610.1:0-13531 GCA_900303255.1 Lesueurigobius sanzi | reverse complement strand
GCGGGGCTAGGGACAGGTGAGAGAGCGTGGGGAAGGGGTGGGGCTAGGGACAGGTGAGAGAGTGTGGGGAAGGGGCGGGGCTAGGGACAGGTGTGAGAGTGTGAGAAGAATCACGAAACACATTTCCATTCATAACTTTGTGCTCTATTTAAAGCGCATGGGAAAACCACCAAAACTCTCTGATTTGCGCAGTGACAGTAGCTGCAATGTGTCAATAAACCTCTCCAGCGAATGAGAGCAGCGCGTTCAAACATCTGTGTAGAGGTGGATCAGAGGCGGATGGGACGATGACATGTGTTCGGTTTGAACACAGCTTTAGAAAGGTCACCATTGAAATGTCCAACCAAATGCAATGAAGCAAAATAGAGTTGATGAAATAATGGGTGGCTTATCTAACACAAAATCACTGAGGATCCATGTTTCAAGGTTAGGATGAATCACACAAGAGGAAAATTTAGTGAATTGCACTAAAATGTTATACTGCACATCACAAATAATATTGCACACAATATTGTACAATTTAACATTTTGCTCTTTAGTAAAAAAAAATTAAAAAAAGAAAGCTTCAATACACTAAAGTGACACTGTTGCAAGTTATTTGAATATAGCAATGTTTCCCAAAGCTTGTCTGCAGAACAAGCACACTGAACAAAATATACATTTTAAACCTAATGTATATTTAGGACTGTTTCGCACTGTTTACCCTATGTGATTGCTCTTTTGTTTTCTATATGTAATTTTAAACTGTAAAACACAACAAATTATTTTAAATATAGTAAATTATTATTATGGGGGCCCCTAGGGATCTTCAGATTGACTGGAATAAAGAAACAATATTAACATGTTTATTTTTTGCTTTGGCCTTTGTCTTCATGTTAGTGTTGTTAAGTTCCTGACCAAACACTATTTCAATGATTGCTGTCAGAATACCGAGCCATGTCCCCCTTATTTTAACAAAAATGCTCATTCATCACCTTTAACTGAGAATTGACATAAAACACAATTTTTCATCTACTTTCGCACATAAAAAAAAAAAAAATAGTGATTATTTCAAAGGGTTGTTGATGATACATGATTTAGATATTTTCATGTCTAGAAAAAAATTGGGATTAAATGGGTTAAAGTATTCTAAGTAACGGGATACGTAACAAAATACATTTTAAGCTAAATGTTCAGTATTCTGTAACTAAATACAATTTCTAAGTATTCTCCCCAATATCCTTTATTGAGTAGGACATGCTGACAATCTATTCAGTCACAAACAAATCAAAAGAGATCTGCAAATATAAGCACCATTTTGAGGGCCAAATGAAACATCTTGGAGGGCCCGTGGGACCCACTTTGGGCACCCCTGATCTAGATAAAGAACTCAGAATTCAAAAATTGTCTAAAATAGATCTTAATTGGACAAAATGATTTAAACTGGGTCTAAACCATGGCTACACCTGCATGCATTGCTAAAGCATACATTCAATTTTAAATGAATAAAGTTAAAATTTGCAAATGACACTGAGTATCAACTGAAGAAGTGGTACACATACCACAGTTTGGGAACCATTGGACAAAATGTTTTATTTTGACACTCCACTGTATAAACAGCGTTGTCAGTGTTTAGCTGAACATTAAGATAAACACATGATTGTGTTTTATTTAGTTTAGAATATGTTATTGTCAGTGTTTAGCTGAACATTAAGATAATTATGTTTATGTTTTTATGACAGCTTATTTGCTGTAGCAACAGTTTAGACTGTTCTGCACTGTTCAGTGTGCACATAACCTTAAGGGTCTTATGTTGATGATAATAATCTGTTTTGATCACCTGCTTCATATTAATGCAACTAACTTGACGTTGAAACCATCATCAACCTTTTGAGCAACACCAAGCAACATGATGGATCAGACCCCACAGGCCAGACTTGGCTCCATACAGTGAGCCCCTGATGTCAATGATGTAGATCACGATGAATACCAACAGATTAGGAGCAGACTTCAGCAGCTGTAGACCTGGAGCTCTCTCTTCCATCATAATTTGCTCCTGTCAAACTCCTTACACCAATTGTCTTTTTTCTACCACATCACTGGATTACATTATTGTTTTGAAGTTATTTCCATGTACTCAGATTTACTAATACAATACATTTGTAATTGTAATATTTAACAACAGATCGAACAAAAGTTTTCAATTGCTGCATAACAAAAAACGCCACTAACCACATGGAGGGAAGCATCCAGAGACTGTGGAAAGAAAAGGCAATAAAGAAAATATCATCATTGTGTTCAAAAGGGTTCAATAGCATCAACATTCAAATGCGCAGCCAAGTTCAGCACACTTGCACTACTCTGTATAACAGTCTATTGTCAAGGAAATGATAACGTAACTAGCTTATTACAAAGAAATAAGGCAGATCAAAGGAGCTATAATGACCTCATATAGGCCGATGAAAAGATAAAGGCGGGAGAACTGTGTCTCACCTCTAGGCAGTTGAGAGGCTGCTGCAACAAAATTGTCTGCCGCTGTCTGCAACCTCTGCTCGTACACGTAATCTGACGGATGGAGAGGAGGGAGACAACACATCAGGCTGAATTATGTGCTTAAGGGCATCATTTTCAAATCTTCAGTCCCTAACTCGGCTTCATCTGGGACTTTGCTGAACATATGTGAGACATAAAGACAGTAGATGTTTACCATAATTAGGTCTCTGATAGAAATCCTGAAGTATCGGCTGGATCTCTGCATCCATCATGTCGTTCAGCTGCTGGTCATAGCCTGCTCCTGAAGAGAGAGGAACTTAAACATTACATTGTGTTGAAGCGCACTGCAACTATTCAATCAAGTGTTTTACCTACGTTTACAACATTCACTATGTCTTCTTTTCAAAATATTCTTATTTAGGTTTGTTTTAAGAGAAAATGATGAAACTGTTTTGCTGTGTACCAGTTGAACTTGCGACATGAAAAATTTGACAAGACAGTGTTGATTAGAATCTAGTTAGCTGTGCCTTCCACTCTTAGGGCAAGTATGATCAAGTATTTTTTGACATCTTAAATCAAAATTGAACAAAATATTTTGATGGCATAAACATTATAGATTGAGATAGTTTTGACATAATCTCTGTTGTCAGGAGAGTTCTGCCAGTAGCTCCAAAATCTCCATGAACTAGTGCTGATTTAAGAATAAGCAGTTTGTTGGATCTTGGTTTTATTTTGAGACAATGTTTCCCGTCGATAGAGGGAAACACAAATTACGCTTTTTGCTTCTTAAATGATAATAAACTTATAGACCCAGCCCAGGGGTGCCCAAAGTGAGGCCCTCAGACCAATCTTTGGTGTTGCACAATCTTCTTGTTGACTTGGTATACATCTCCAGAGATGATACTTTTCTCTGCAAGTTGAACAACTCTGCACAGTTAAATCCTCTTAAAGCTTTATTTTTTTTTTTTTATTGTGGGACAGAGGTTACATTAAGGTTCCAGACTAAATACAGGTGTATTTAAACCTCTCTTAAAAATTCAGCCAGTGTTTGACTGCATTGACCACGGATCTGTGGCCCTCCAATGCCGTGTACACTTCAATATGTGCACCCTCAATGAAACCGGTTTGGACACCCCTGACCTAGCATATAGGTTACTGGTCAACAATTTAAAAATAGAAAGGTTTAGTTTCTTTTTTTTCCCATCTCAAAATTGTACCACCAGAAATAAATAAATGCATTTAGTATCATAGTGCTGTAGAAAAGTGCAACAGAGCAATATCATGTCCGTCAAACAAAACCTGTAAAATACTCCCAACATTTTCAGTCTACTGTGTGGGGAACAGCACTACTGATTGCACATAGCAGTTCTCGAGGTTGGGCTACTGTGGGGTGACTATGGCCCCTCATGACTAGAACAAAAATTGGCCCATGACCAAGAAAGCCATCTAACTATGTCAACAGCAAAGGCAGGTCTGTGTGGTGTCACCAAGGGGATCATAAAGCTAGATAATTATACAGTATTTATATTTAAAAAAAAAAAAAGTAATAGTGCACGCATGTCATGTGGGTATTGGGTTTCACATCATCTTCATCTTTTAAAACTCTCGGTAAGAGATCAAAGACCACCTATAGACAGGTATGAAGCTGATCTTAATGATCTGATTCTGTATCATTTGTTCCAAAGCAAAGACATGACCACGTTTGCACTGATCAGATCAGCCAACGAGACAACGGTCAGTTTCACCTAAAAGCCTGAAACTAAAACATTTCCTACCTACTCTGGCCGACTCAATCACTTGGCTGTTGGTGTTGAAAATAGAGTCCAGTTTCCTGAAGCAGGTGTCAATATTTCTGACTTCGTGCTCCAAAATGACGTACCCCCAGCAGAGGTCGAGGCTGTCTTGAACCTCAACAAAGCACTGAAAGCAGCTCCTAGTGCTGCCCAACAGCAAGCTAAAGCACACAAGCCCTAAAAGAGACAAACACATTTTCAGATTACCTGATATATTGTTTATATTTGAATTTGTTTATTGTTTATGTGGAGAATCTTTACATTTAAAGTGCATATGACAGGTGACAAACTTTTCCTTGTTTTTACATTTTAAGGTAAAGTTTATTATTTCAATTCACTTTTTGTTCTTTGGACCAGAATGTGATGTAAGAAGAGGTAAACATGGCTCAGGCCGTACATACATACATACATACTGTACATAAGGGCCATGAAGGAGTCCCAGTTTTACCCTTCAGGTTTCAACTTTTTAAAATGTATTTTCCTAAAAACTGTCACTTCACTCATGTAATACTATGATTGATATTTACCACCAGCATTGACCATCAAACTGAGTAGTCATCCAAATCACATCAATCCAATTAAATCTAACAACTATGCAAAGTTGATTCCCCACAATAGAGCGGGATAATGTATTTTCTTGATTTTGCCAAAGTTGGAAGAGAAAGGCTTGTACACGCTTGTCTAGACTTTCCATGGTTCTATTGTCTTTAGTCCCCATTTCCTGCTGCCTCATTGCACCACTTTTACTGCAGAGCACAGAGATGGAGCGAGCCAAGGAGGGAGGCGGCGCAGGGGAGAGAGGCTCATGAACAGGGACTTAAACACTGGTGTATACGTAAAAGAGATATGATGGGGGTCTGTGTGGAGGAGCAAACCTGTGTGAAAGGCAAACAGGTATGAAAACCACAGCAGAGACCGAGAGAGCAGCCTGTGGAGTGAGCAAAAGTAGTTATGAATGAAACAAAGACGATGAGAGAGCAGAGTGCGGTGAGGGGACACAAGTGACAGACGGAGGCAGGCATCGGGGAAGAGGAGAGAGAGACTACAAATCAAGTCGACTGCCTCATCACATCCTGTATCCCCCACTCCTCCTCAGCCCCAGTCACTCCGTGCTGGTCCCTCACTCCCGGTGCATCTCCATGGCAACCAGACAGGGTGCCTAACACATGAACTTAATATATTTCCAGTGGCAGGGTGAGCTGGGTACTAATGCATTCATCTGTCTCCACACAGACAAGCCAATCAATATTAGGCAAGAGTCTGCTCCAGGACCGACAAAGTCAGATCGCTAGTCAGACGTGGAAAATCCCAAATGTGTGCACGCTTAATAGTGCCGTTTGTGTGGAGGCTGTTTGTGGCAACAAGACACTCCTAAACCTTTACAACCACAGCGACTTGTGCCTCATCACAGGAGAAATTACATACCACAAGACAATTAAACAACTACACAGTGGACATATTACACAAACAACAAAGGCCAACAAAAATAAGAAACACAAATTGCATTCCTTTTGAAAACTTTTATTAACAATACATAATTACATAAAAGGTCTCCACAGGGCCAGCTCATACAGTATCTGAAGGCGAAGTTTATGACGGGGTCACAACCCTTGGCTGTCTTCCTTCTGACCCATGAAGGGTTAAAACACAAAGGCAGCCAATAGGTTAGCCCCCTGAGAGTCAGCCTTTATGGAGGATCATTCTTGCATTGGTTGTATGGATACTGTTAACAGTCAACAACTCCCAAGTTTTGTTGTAGACGTTGAAACTGAATGCAGCCCTGTTCCCGAGGACCTCACCTGTGACCTGTTTTGACCTCACAGGTTAAGGGTCTCAGGGACAGAGGGGCATACTGAGAAAAATATTTAA
This sequence comes from Lesueurigobius sanzi, assembly GCA_900303255.1. Classification (NCBI taxonomy): domain Eukaryota; kingdom Metazoa; phylum Chordata; class Actinopteri; order Gobiiformes; family Gobiidae; genus Lesueurigobius; species Lesueurigobius sanzi. Next base: position 7,397 of record OMNZ01069610.1, on the reverse strand, counting down.
AATAGACTAATTAAATTGCCACTATAGTATATGTAAGCGAACAGCCACTTGGAGTTAGACGAGCCTGAAGATTTTACATTCTGCGGCACCTCGACATCTTTACTGCAGATCCTACTTCTTCTTTTTATTCTTCCAAAAAGTGGGTAGTTTTACAGAAAATATTTTCTTCGTCAGAAAAAAAGGCGATGCAGCCGTGGATGTCGGTAGTTATTGAAATTTACAACACATTGAGCGGATTAGTACTTTACACTGGATGTACAGCATCTAAAGGCTAATATTTGCAACAGTATATTATTTATTGTACATTATATAATCCAATGTTAGGAAGATGAACATATCAATAAACTTTATTATTCTTTAACATACTGTACCTAGTACAATGATATTTTTGTAGGTGTACGACAGGTCAATGAGAACATTGACTGTCTGTGAATGAAATCATAAATCTTAAATGTGATAACATACACTTATCGTCGTACAACGAAGCAAATGTACCACTGCACGCTTAAAATGGATGTTTAAAGATGGGTGAACACGGCTTTTTGGATTGAGTAGATTCAAACGCCTCTTTTGGAAAAGCTTTGACACACACTCGACGCCTAGACAATGTTGGAAATAAAGGTGCCAGGTTCCTGCATCACACCGTCTGCATATGTGTTCACTCCATGTTAGCATCATGGCGCATGGGCCTATGAGACATCTCACTGCATGTGACAGGCGAAGTATAACTCAAGTTTAAATTAACACCTGGAAATCAATTACGCATATTCCACATCAGGGCTGACAGGTGTATGTGCAAAACACGATTGTAAAAATGTATGCACAAGCATGTCACATACTGAACTAATGCCGTAATATTACCAGCAGGGGTAATCACTTATATGAAATAACTGTCAAAATACACCCAGCATTTACATAATAAGGCAAGCATTGTTTCTTTTCTCTTCTGTTGGATGGAAAAACTATATAACAGTTTCATTTCAACCGCTTTACAAAAATGGAGATAAAATGTGAAACTATCTTTGTGCGCACACAAAAGTGAATGGGTCATATTCTTCAAGGTGCAGACGAATACACAAATGCCTCAAAGATAATGATTATCACTTTACGATGTCGCACATCAATTACAAAGAGTGAGAATATAAAAAAAAACATTCACCTCCCAGAGACCGCCTTGCTCTTCTGTTCTTCCTCGTTCGCTGGAGTCCGGTCTGCAGAAGTGGCTTGTTTCTGCCTCTGTGCGTCTGTGATGGGGCCAGACACAGAGCCCAGCGGCAGTTTGGTTACAGACAATAGTATTGATTGTATTACTCCACTCTCTTACCTGACTAACAGCAAGCAGCATCCGCGCAGCTTCCTCGCCTTCTTGCATCTCTGCCGTAGAAACAAATATAGACACAAACGAGTCAAAAGCTTGCATTTACCTTGTGCGTCTACAGCATGCTTACACAACACCAGTCGCTGATCATTGCCTGCATCCGTCTGAGCTCTCTTCCTCACACTCTAGACTGTCTTTTTTTTTTTTTCTAGTAGCCCAGTAACCCAGCCTATACCGGTCCGCGCATCAGTCAGCGTGAGCGAACGTGTAAGAAATAGGAAGGAGTGCAGCGAGTGCATGCACGTGTATGATGGTAGTGTTTGTGTGTCCAGGAGCGTGCACATGTGTGAGCGTGCATGTGCAAGACAGAGGGGGGTGGGGGGGGGGGGGAGAGAGAGGGGATGAAGGGGGAGGGTCAGAATCTCTAATAGGAAGAGAATGGAAAGAAAATATGAAGCCCAGGAGTCTCGTGAACCTGACAGACATTACTGCCTGCTCCTGTGTGCGCCGCAATCAAAACATCGTCAAACTGATGTCAAGATTTATAGTGTCTCTCCAGCTTTAAATTACATCAAGAGTCATGAAAATGTAATGATCAAATTCATTACAACACAACACTGTGATGTGACACAACATTTAACATGAAACCTCAGGTGACCAACTGTAGTTTCTAAATGCAACTTGGACACAAAACTGTTTGTTTGTGTGAAATCATATTTTGCACATTAATAACAGGTTGGTGAGAGGTTTGATGTCTAAAGGCAGTTTTGATTTTAACATCTGCAGTTCTGTGAGAGGACTGTGAGATAACAGAATCACAAGGCCCTGAGGGAAATTCACATCAAAAAGTAAATCTAATTTGGGCCAACTGATCGTGGTCTGTGCTCAATATAAAGCATCAACGTAACACTCGGTGTGTAAATATCATTAATGGCCCTAAAGTGTTTGGTTCATTGTGTACAACACACAATATCAGCGATGTGTCACAGATCTGGAGCCAATGATGATAAAGAAGCACTTACAGGCCCAGAGCTAACGGCTTCCCTGTGTGTTCCCAATGCAGAGCTGGAGACAGAAGATTGTTCTCTCTTCTTACATAATGTTTAGAAACATCTCAAAATTGCTCAAAAATAAATATATCAAAATCAAATATATTTACGCCAGGTAAGGTTTAACAGTCATCACAGCTCATTATCTCCTCATTATGCAACAAGAATTAGGGCCACTGCAGCAAGTGACTACGACTTCAAGTCGTTTCAGTCTCATTCACATTTCATACAATTCTTGAGAGCACATCGCGTTATGAGTGTTCTTCCACCTGCATTTGCATAAAACTCATGTTTAGTGTGTGGAGTACGTGCTACACTGTCTTCACAGCAGCACGTGGATGTGAAGACAGCAGCATCTATCTGTGCAATCTCTGTGATGTCTTCACTGTGCATCTGTGAAAGGGGTTGGATCATTTTCCCTTTGCTATTCAGACTAAAACTGAGTAATTTTTTGGGCCAAAAAAGTGTAAAAGGCAGCTGTAACAGGCTGGAGTGCCACAGCGGTGCGTCTCAGACAGGTATGTGTGTGAGAGCCTGCGGCGCTCTCCGCAGTGCCACTGAGACAAAGCACAAAGCTGGGAGTGTACCACAGCCATGACATCATCAGTCTGGGCTGGAGTCTGCCCTGTGTCTAAGGATGAAGCGGCTCATGCTCGCTCCTCTACCCAAATCTCACTTTTACTTTTATACTTTCAGAAGTACAACACAGTTGTATACTTTGAATATTAATGAACAAACATGAGATATACTGAAGCGGGAAAGTTTTGATATACTATTTCATTCATGTCTAACAGTACTTTTATTATTTTTTATTTGACCGTTATTGAAATAATTCCACACATCCATAACCAGTTCACTCTGGAAGTGGACGAGTCACAGTATACACTATATGGATGTTCATTGGTGACTGACCAATGCTTTTTTGCTGTGATGAAAATGTGTAGTATGATTAGACAGTTTACCATGTGCATTCGCACATGACAATAGGAAGCTACATTTTCCAGTGAGTTGTATGTTTTAGGGTGGAGTGACACAGCCCAACAATGATATAGAATGCCACAAGTGACAATGCTGAATCAGCACAATTCTGAAATATGCCCAAGACCCCCTCCTTTCTGAGGAGGAGAGGCACCATAACGCACTGCAGATGGCTGCTGTCCCTGCCACCAAGCTGACTAACGCAGGGAGTACAGGTGTCTGTGTGGGACAATAAAACATGGGAATTGACTTTAATGTCACACACCAGCATAATGCATGCAGAGGAAACACAGCCGTCAAGAGCACACGGGCAGGTCGCACACAATGAGGTTACACATGGCACAATGCAAAACATTTGTAAATGAAACAAAAGACATCCATAAGTTAGACAATGCCCCGCTCACTCTACTGCTAAGCCACAGAGAAGTGATCCCTTTACAAGACTGAGGTTATGGATGGCTCGCCCGTAATGGATCCTCATAACTGCTATTGTGTTTTGTGTCAAAGATAAGTGGGTGAATGGGTAAAACCAGGCGACAGGCAAATGGCACTTTGCCACTCATTGCCAGTTTAAAAACACCCCCCTTACCCTTATATCCAAATAAACACATATTTATAAGAAGACTACAGCTCACGGGATGTCTCCAACATTCCTGAAGGAGAGGACTTCACCCAGGGGAAGACCTTGGAAGGATAAAAGGAGACCGAGCATTGAAGGACGAGCCATGTCATTAAGCCTTAGGACCCATTGCAACGGACCAATAGCATACTTACCTCTCTGCTGGGGGTGCTTCACTTGAGGTGACGAGTGACTCCGCAGGGAAAGCTAGAAGGTTGTACAGTTATCTCCGTGCTGTTTATTATGCGAAACCATACAACCAACTACCTCACACTGCAGAGCACAGACGGTCGAGATGCACCCCAGACAAGGTCCTCAACAGCACTTTGCCATGTTTAACGTGTCCAAAAACCTGTCTCCTTTAAAAAAATAAATACACCCCAGATTGCTACTACAGGCAATGCGTACATGTTTCTGATTGAGTGTTAATGACGGGTGATCTCAACAGAGATGCACAATATTCGTGATTTAAATGGTTGCAATTAGCAAATCACTAGACTCATTATTTTTGCTCACAAACAAAGAAAAGAAAGGTCTTGTGGGGTCTTGTCTAAAATGCTTTCAATTTGACATTCTTTTCACTATACAAGTATAACAGAAAGCACATGGATTTTTAGGAGCAGCATTGAAAATATGTTACAACATTTAAATGCAAAACGCACATCATTCTCATTGGTGATAAAGGGAAAGTCTGCTCCACTGTAGGTCTAATAATGTCTTAAAACGCATGAATGAAAAATCCCATATGCTGCACAAGTCAGGCCAACTGCGGGCCACAAAATATGAGCCGAAATTAAACACGGAAAATGCCTCTGCTGTGATAGGGAACTACACCAGCTCTGTGTTCATTCACAGGACTTCCCTCCATGTCTTTGGAGTTGTCGCCCCCTACTGGTGACTTTGCAAACGGCGGCTCCGGGCATCGTGTCTAATTCTTTTGCCCTGCCAATGTCACCAGACTCTGCAGTGAAGCTGGAAGAACTGCAGACAAGGTGAGCCTTTTACTAACATCCTAGGCGAATGGCACTTAATAGTAGCCACAAACAATTTATATATGAATGAATTAAAGCTATATAAAGTTAGTGAGGGCAGCACCATTAGTTGCAACAAACAAAGTAATTAAAACAAATCCCATAGACTGCAATTATTTAGTACAAATGAATTTGCCAACAACAAAACAACCTGTCTCTATGGGATTTTATTATGTATAAAACCTGCCAACCCTGTAGTTTAGACCTCTACAAACATGTTCTGAAATGCATGTCATTCTTGCATTAGTTTAGCAGTACCTAACTGCACAAACTGAACTAAAATTTAGATTAAAAAAAAGATAAATCTAATCGCAATACTAAAATCGTAGTTAGTCAAAACTTTTGGACAGACAATATACATTTACACATCATGAAAACCATAAGTAGTGGGTGTCTAATCTAAGTTATCCATTTCTTAAAGACTTGGCCAAGCATGAACCTTTCATTCCTATGTTCTAGAGTTGTATAGGAGCCTTTAACAATATTATATAGCATTTATAAGGTTACAATGAGAGTTATGTGAAGTATGTGGATGCTCTGCAATTTGCGGCAACAATAGTCTGTTGGGCAATACTAGGAATTCATCTCCACAAAGACGCACTACAATGGAGAAACTCTGCGTGTAAAGATGCTCTGCCCCACCTACTCTCTGCACAGACCTCTACTTGAACTATGCAACTCTTCTCTCTGTATTTACGCGCCTATCAATGAGCTGGATACACACTAGGAAACCAGCATCTGAAACACTTGGGCCAATCAGAAACCATTGCCCGAGCCACAGATAGGCTGGTGGAACTGGGAAATGTTGCCAGGTAAATTTCCCTTCCTCTGTGTCTCCTACGTCCTCCACTCTCCTTAATCCCCCCCTGAGAACAACCCAAGCCTCCTCTGCTCCCCTGTCCTGAAGTGTGCCCCCTGTCTCCCTGTCCGAAAGCCGGAGGAAGCAACGGCAGTCCACCGACGTGGAGGAGTAATAATTTCAAAGTCTGAGCATGCACAAATGCAGAGCTGTTGTGCCAATGTCAGCTGTCCTTCTCTTGTCCCCTCTTTCACTAATCCATCAGCATCACGCCCAAAGTGTTCTTATTGTACTCAAAAGTGCTCCATTCATAAAAACTCTATTCAACCTGACGTGAACACAACTCCGTTCGACTGTCACCAGCACGCAGGGATTGGACGCTGAGGTGATCGCCATGTACACAAAGTGGAAACGATGTCTGAAATGTTGCGATTCTGATTTGTTGCTTGTTACCAGGCACACTGCTACTACTACCGCCACTTCCCCGCACGGCCCAATCGTGAATGAACCACGTGCTGCGCTGGTGTGGCTTACATTACTACGAGTACAGTAGTAAGGTAGTAACAGCGGACTGCGCATGTGCATGTGTTCTCCCCTTTCAGGTGAGAGCTCATGTCTCTATCCACTAATCTGCTTTGGTTGACGCCGGCCGCCTTTTCCGGCGATGGCAAAATGAATGTTGCTATGGGAACATTTCTGCCTGGCAACTCAAAGAGCCTGGAAACTCGCCAAACTGTTGCCATGGCACGGCTGTCAATCTGCGCCGGCACTGGTGTGTGTCTGGCCTTTGGTGGTCCACTCCCTTCGAAACTTTCCAATCAAAGGCTCGATAGGACAGAGCTACTTGCTGCGGGGATGACGAATGGCTGGAAGTTGGAAGTGGTGGAGGGAGTAGGGCTGATTGGCTGCCAGAATGACCAGATAAAGCCATGGAAACAAGAGTTTGGCATGGGTTAAAAGGTCACGATGTGGGAATTGGGTGTGATGGCTTTGGGTTTTTAGAGCAAATTTCTAAGCAACAAGTAGTGTTGTTCCGATACCATTTTTTGTCATCCGATCCGATACCGATATCTGGACTCCGAGTAGTCACCGATACCAAGTACTTCTCCGATACCACAATGCAAATAAAAACACTAGCAAAAGTCTGTAAAAAGACGCCAAAGCCCATTGCATATGGCTCATTCTGCATATAAAATGTATTCTGTCACTGTTCTGTTTCCACTCTAAAGATTAAATGAAGGAAAAATAGGAAACACAAATGTATCTGCTGTGATCTTTAGAGGGTTTCGTGTCTGCAGAGCCCAGAAAAACACATTGTAGTATAGGTTTTGGTTCAGGTACTCGCCGATACAGATACCTGAAAAACATGTGGTATCGGCAAGTATCGGACCATCCCTAGCAACAAGTGTCCATGAATGTTCCAATCAAGAGTATTGCAAGCAGAATAAAAATACTTGACACTTTTGCCTTTGCGATTTGGTTTCCATTCTCCTACTTTATACTACTTTATCAGGGTTTATACAGCTTCTTAATGACATTTTCATGTCTAAATACCGTATTTTCCGGAGTATAAGTCCCACCAGCCAAAAAAATGCATGACGAA
>OMNZ01069500.1:2206-14621 GCA_900303255.1 Lesueurigobius sanzi | reverse complement strand
AACTTATTTTTTTAGATGAAAGAAGAGAGTCTACTATTTCATTTGGTAGGTTTGGTTTTGACATAGACCTAGTACTCCATTTTCTGTGGGTCTTCAAAAAACAGTGAATATCCTGAAAAACCTCTGGCAGTATGGGAGACACTGATTTGAAAATGGCTGGCAGTCAATGAGTTAACGTGAGACTCTTATTGGGGGATTAAAAAAATATCGCTGTTAATCTATTCTCAAAGTTGACACAACTCGCCAGCATAAAAAGCGTACATTTAGTGTTTGGAAACCGGGTGTATATTTTCATGATATTGCATATTGATAGTGCAGTGGGCATGTGCCGCCGCTCAGTTACGGTTCCCAGACGTCCGGTTTTCGGGCGGACAGTCTGGTTATGGAGCGTACTGTCCGCCCGAAGAAAGCATCGTCCATTTTAGTTGTTGTCCGGCTTTAGCATTGCGTTGAAAAACTGATCGCAGTAATGGTGATTCTTATCAAGGAGTACGTGTAGCGTCTCTCTATAGTCGCAAATTGTCCCATAGTATTTGTAAAATTGCGCGCCTTGCATTGCTATTTGTTCTGTATTTTGTTCACACAGCAGCTCTCTAAATAAGTACAGATTCTGTTCATTATACTGGTTTACATGTGCTTTCCAGCTCGTACTCTTCAAGTTACGTTTGCTTTGATATTAATTGGCTCAATATTCGTTTTTATTTCGAGATGTGATCCTGCCAAAAAAAAGAAAAAAAAAAAAACCTGATCGGCCGCGGACTAAACCGAACACGTAGATCAACTCGTAGACAAGGCTCAGGGCATGTAACTTCTCACAACATCCGTCTGTGTTAAAAACATTGAGGAGCAAAATTCAGACAGGGAGCTCTGATGGAGCCGCTCGAGCAGCTCTGATGGAGCCGTGCTGTGACTGAGACTGTGTCTGCTCCAGAGCCAGTTATCATACTGCAGCCTGGGGCTCAGGTTGGTGTCCCTTGGATACAGGGGGCCCAGAAAAAAACATATCTAGGTCCATTTTATTACATTTTAAGCATTGTATTTAATTAAATAGCTGAAGCAATATTATTATTGTTATCACATTAAATATGTTTCACAGAAAACTTTGACCACTGTTACTGTGGTAACCGACAAGTGCTTGATTGACAGTCGCTTAAGCCAATGACAAAATGGACAATGGAAATGAGATGTAAATGAGGACCAAACAAGCCCAACTAAGAGAAGGATTATCTCAGTGCCAACCTTTAAAATGAGCCATTTTAATCTAGATTAATTCCAAAATTAATCTAGATTAATCTATATAAATTTTTTTTATCTATGCCCGCCTCTAATTAAAAGTCATCTCGTCTTGTTAACACTCTGACTTTGTGGGATGAACCCCCACAGAAGCAGAGGAGTAGAGATGGTCCCACCTTAATCATGCGTCAGCGCTGCTCCAACAGTCAACAAATAACAACAGAGTGGGCCATCTGGCTGATCCCAGCAAAAAGCCTGAGTCATTTTTTGGAACCATGAGCTACTAGATAATAAGAAAAATAAGAAAAGAATTGACATTCTATACGCTGGAGACTTTTTAATGGTGGGCATATGAAACAAACAACCAATCTATACACTAGTGTTAATTTTGTCGACTAAAGTAATATTTTCACAGACTAAAATTACACTCAAAATAAATTTAAAGTAGTAGACTAACACGATGACTAAAATTACCTGATATTTTTTGTTATGACTTATATGTTTATTTGTTTTACTGTTTAGACGTCTGTACAGTCCTGTGAGGTGACTCTTGTTGTGATATACAAAAATAAATTGAATGAAATTGACTATATTAATTGTAGATTTAGTCGACTAAAATTAGACCAAAGCTAAAATATATTTTTTTAGTTCTATGGAGAAATCAAAAGCAATAATTATACTTCTTTATGTTAAGATTAGGAATAAACCAGATTGATATGCGTAGCACTCTGATTTGATCTGAGTTCTGCACATTATCAATCTGGGAAGGCTCTTGTTAAATCCGCTCGTGAAAGGGAGAGACTGTTACAGCAATACTTCAAGATAATTGGGTGAAACACCCGTTAGTACCTGCCTATCGTACTTTTGCTGAATCAAGTCGAGAGAAAACCACAAACGTCTCTTTGCTCCTTTTCAAAGCGGAAGTCGTGAGCATTTCAGCTAAAACAGTCAATTGCGGCATTAAAAAGTAAGTCGTTAGACGTGGCCATGTTTGACGTCATACCAACATGTTCCACCTTAAACACAGATGCAGGCACGTCATTGGTCCACACAAATGGTCAAGTCGAACGTTAGTGATTGGACTCTTTCAAGATGTATTTTCCCCAAGTTTGTGAAATCACAAATCTTGCGGCAATACATGTTGCAGCGCAAGGTTACGTATACAGTATACAGTACACGTTAAGAGAGCAAACTGGTCCAAAACCTGAAAATTTTAAAAATATGTTGGATTGGAGTTGGAGTTAGATACCTGCAGTGTCTCCCTTTAATTGGTATTTTCAAGAAATAATTTGCTTACTGAAATTACTTTCTCTCACTCACATTACATTTTTGCACATTGAAGCTCTACTTAAAGGTACACTGCGTAACATTTCACCCAATAAATAGGACAAAATACAAGCATTTATTGTTTATTAGATTTTTAATCATTGGAAAAATACATAAAAAATTACCGAAACAAACATGCGTCTTTGCTGTGAGCGGCTCACCTCTCCCAAGACCTGACTTGTAACTTGACTGGGACATCTCCAGCTCGTCCCCATGGCAGACAAATGTGAGATTTAAATATTTAAATACAGTAGGTTAGGTCCTCATCCAAATCCATTCTTTGATTACCCACTGCAAGGGTATGTTTTGTATTGCTGGCTAGTGTAATCCATAATGTTAAGACAAGATAAGACTTTATTGATCTCACAATGGAGAAATGTACTCGTTACAACAGCTCTTAAGATCACACAGGGGGGTGCAAATAGTCAGGAAATGTGCCATCAAAGAAGAAAATACATTTGCAAACAAGTAGAAGTAATAATAATAATGGAATAAATGTTTCTTAGCATCTCAATAAACTGTATAAACATCACTTAAATATAAACTCTACGTAAGCAAGACAAAATTCACTGTGTACCTTTAAGATTGTCTTACGATCCAACAGTGGAAAATGTGAACTCTTTTTCGACTGGTCTTTGTTCAGCTGTGCATATCTTGGTATTCGTCTGGGTATCACATCAGCTAATAATTTGGCAATGTAGCCAAAGACAAAAATGCGAAATGGCCCAAAAGTTCTAAGCAGAAATAAAACATGAAAGACATGTTTGCTTTTTTGACCCGCGTTGGACTGGTGTGCCTTAAGTAAGATATTATTCATGGTTATGGTTTAAAGTACTGCAGGTTTCCATAAAGTACAGTACAGACGGAGATTCTGCTGCAAAGACTTTGGCCTTGATCAAAGGCAGGGTTTCTCTGAAAAGAAGAAATCGATGCTGTTGCTACGCTGGCTTCGACCTCATGCTGTTACACAGGCAAAAGACAGAAATGTTAACAAAATATCTACACTCGTTCTTGCGCCATGGCTGTTTTGATAGATTGTAATTTGTGTTTTTGATTGCAGCTTTCTCAGTATACTCAGACTAAAGGGTGGGGGGTGCTTTCTTTAAATAGATACTAGACAGTAGCCGCCTTCTTTAGGACTCTGAAAAGGGTCACAAAATGGCCCAGTGTCTTGTCGGACACATGTAGAGCATCACGGAAATGACATGAAAGCAGCTAAATTTACTAACTTGGCCTCAATAAGAGTTTCCATGGTAACTACTAGTGAGACTTGTGATGGAAGATGAGCACTTAAAATCGTTGATAATCGGACATGTGGACAACACTAACTCACAGTGTATTACGGTATTAACTTCCAAATGATCTGAAACTTGATGCTTTAAATTTGTTTTGATCTAACAACTTTGTAAGACTATGGTAAGACAGACTTTATTGAAGAAGAAGGAGAAGACCTTTCATAGACATACTCACAAAGTGCTTTACATGGGCCAATTTTACATTCACTCCAAACATGATGCCCCTCAAAAAATATGTTCTCAACATTTGACTTGAGACTTTGTTCTCCCATTATGCAGCATTGTGAGGCGTGAGCTGCATGTTTAATTTCTGATTAAAAGCGTGCGCTCTTCTGTGGTCTGTTTGTGTATGTTTGTGTATGGGCCGACTCACTTCAAGTCTCATTCCAGTAAATTTATGTGAACAATGACACTGTGGTGAGGCTGTATTGGATCAGCAGGATGTCAAATGCCCATTTGTGTAGCTCTGTTGTTTCTTGCTGCTGTTCACTCCTACATTTGAAATCACAGTGGTCAATGTTAAGACCTGTTCAGCTCTCAGCTGGCTGTCAGAACAAATCAACCTGTTTTTGTGTTTGGTGGTTTCACCTGGCGATGTTTCAGAACAAATGATGTGACTCAGCAACCTCTGATGGACTTTTTAAGAGGTTTTAATAGAGCTTTTGATGTACTGTAATTCTTGCTTTCCTTCCAAACAGTGTAACAGCTGGAAGTAATAGGCAAAACCTTTCTAATTATATACACTTCACTAATTAATTGTGATGTGAGTCATTGTTTCTCTTTTTTCAGGTTGTGGCCTACCATTTCTGTCAGGCTGACAACACATACACTTGCCTGGTGCCAGAGTTTGTGCACAGCGTCGCCGCCCTGCTGGCAAGAGCCCCACAGCTCACCCATTATAGAGAGCTGCTTGTCCAAGAGCCACATATCCAAAATGCACTCAGTCTGCGGTCCTGTGTCCAAGATCCCATCTCTGCCTTTAAGAAGGGCGTCCTGGAGCCGTTAGCCACCCTGCGCAAAGGTAAGACACACTAACCTGCAAGAGCCAGATTGATCATGTGTAGCACTTTTGATTGAGTTCTCTGCAGTATCAGTCTTGACCCCGTCCAATCTGCCTCTAGAACGGAGGGACATTCAGCAGAATACTTTGAGCTGATTGGGTGAAGCGCTGCTACATCTGGGTGAAAATGTACAAGCGCCTCGTTATTGTTCTTTCAAAAAGAAAATTGTGGATTCTGCTAAAACAGATTTGATAGCAGCGGCCGTCCTCCTACGCTGACATGTTTATTTTGGTGCTTCTTGTGCTCAGATACTACCCGGATATCCCGCCTTAAACCAAAATACTGCAACGTGATTGGCCCAAACCACTACTAAAATACTTAATAAATACTTCATTCAACAATTAAATTTGAATAGAGCATTATGTCCGAGGGGGTGTGGCATTACACAGCCAACAGCTGTGGAGTGCTGACACTTTCTGTCTCGCTCTGTGGAGCAGGTTTGGTAAAGCAGAGCGAGCTCTGGTGAAAAGAATGAAACAGGTTAGGTATAATAAGTTTTTATTTGGGATAAAACGACCCATGGATGACTGAGAAACATCCCGGCAAAGTCTGCAACCTGACACTGAAGTAAATGCACACGCAGTAATAAGTGATGGCGATCAATCAGTGACAATGCACGCTGGGTTTTTCTTTCAAAATTAACCTAAAAATGTAAGATTTTAGCTACTTCTAATTCGGTTTGAGCCTGTCCTGCTCTGTCCTGAGAGAGAGGACAGAGAGAGAGAGAGGAGACGAGCAGACAGGAGCAGGACAGACACTGTCACATGAGGAGATCTAAGGCCGGCTACCCACCGCACATGAAGTGCAGAGTCGAGCTCCCAGAACGGCCGTGCTGCCTCGCGGCAAGCAGCGTGCATGCACACTGCCAGAGAAGAGTGGAGAAGTGGCTGCTTCTCTGCCTCTGTCTGTTTCTATGGTGAAGCCGTTCTGCAGCTAGAATGGAGCACAGCCTGTTTAATGTGAGCTATTTACAAAAGTATAAAATAAACCTTCAAATCTTCTTCAAAATGAGCCTGAGTTCCTTCTAATATTTAAATAATGGACGAGGAGCTTGTAGTGGTCATCTCTACACTTCCAAATGCTTCCTAAATGAATATTTTCTACATATTTTCGCTGAAATCTGCTTCACTTCACAAGCCACAGCTCAGGAAAATGCGCTTGAGTTCCAGTTTTGTGTTGAGGAGCGGAAACACAGCGCTGCTTCGGGGTGCAGTGGGCATGTTCAGGCTCTCCCATCTGCTAAACAGGAAGTGACTTAGGCTTATATTTTATACATGTTTAAAGTGGATAAATATTCTAATCCAAATTAAAACTGTGCAATAGGCCTATGGACTAAAATAGCGAACCAAAAAGATTTCTTATAATCTGGCACTTGATATTAAATAAGAGGGACACTTAAGGGTTATGCAGCATCACCAACACCTCACAGGGTTATAGTGTGGATGTGGCATGACAATATAAAGGGGTGCCACAGACTGCGGAAAGCACGTTTAGGGGCGCCCCAGAGATGAAAAGGTTGAGAAACACTGGGTTAAAGACACAGACAATCAAAGACAAATGTGATATTCAAATTCAAAGAGCTTTTAAAGATTAAAATAGAATCACTTTTATGGCTCCTGCTTCCGTCCTCTTGCAATTAGGAAGCCCTCCCGCAATCTCCTGTGTGATATTACCCATTAATGAATTCATGGCTGGATCATTGATTATTTGGGGTCAGCGCTTTGAGATGGTGGCTGGTGTGAAACAGATGTCAGGTCATTTACATAGGGGAATGATGAGTGTTATTTTTGCCCCGGTGAGTCATCAGCGTCCCACATGATTTCAAGGTCGCGGGACGATTTGAGCGGCTGCAGTGAAGGTTACATTAGTTTACGCTCTTGCTCGTCATAGACACAGTCGACGAGATTGATGACCTGACGCTTGGCACCACGAGAGGAGGAGTGTTTTGTCTACTCGATCTCTGTTAGTTTAAAATGGCGAGCGTGAGAGGGTGCGAGTCCTGCGCGGCGAGAGGTGACAGCGCGGATGATACGAAGCGTGATGGATACATTCAGTTTGAGGCTAATAAACGACAGCGGCCTCTGCTCCTCTTATAGCACACTGCAATCAATAGCGGCAGTCTGTGTTTTTCACAGCAGGCAATGAGCTGCAAAACAATGGTTTGTACTGGCTCCAGACCAACTGTCAAAGCATGTGTCTATCTGAACTTTATGAGCTTTGTTGGAAGTGTTGCTTGTAAGTCTTTTTTTTCTCTCACTATTTTACTAAATTCACTATTTAGTATTAGTCATACCATTTACTTTTTTGACTCCTTTTTTCCGTTTACCTTTCAGATTGTATATTGCAAAAGCTTGTCTTCTTTTTTGACAATGATTTGCTTGAAAACTTCATGTGTTGGGTATGGGCCATTTTTAAAAACACATTTCGAGTCATTTTTTCTTTATTTTTTTGATTTTGGACCAGTGCAATCTCTTAACATATAAACTTCCACAATCTTCTCAATAAGGTGTTTAATGATTCAACGTGTCTCCATTTACTGTACACAGAAAATTATAACTTTCTCAAAATATACTGTACATTTTATAACATCTTCTGTCTTGTACTAACTCGAAGGTTTCTTCATTAGGATTTTTCAATGTTTAATTCTAAGCCTGATTTATTGAGTTGTGAACCGCACAAAGCAAGGACAAATTTACATTTTTACAGATTTATTCACTAATAACTAGTTTTAATAAAAACTAAACAAAATCTCCTATGAACAAATGTTTGTAGCTAATATATAAACACAATAAAGCCATACATCTAAACCTAGCTCTATCAATAATTTAGATTTTGTCACTGAAAAATAGTTTCATACTATTCATCGCCTTAAGGTAAAATAGACCGCTGCTTACATCATCAGTGACATCAGCTGGAGGCAGGAAGTGAGCAAGAGAAATGAGATTAAACTAAAACTAGTGATTATAAGTGTAAAACTACAACTAAAATATGTCATCCTGTTGTGGCTTAAGGTGCGAGAACAAGAGGAATGACATTTGAGACGATAAAATAAGGTTTTATCTGATATTTCCAACAACAGTTAGACATTTGTTTATCGTTGCTATGACAACAGCTACAAAGGAAATATATTGGGATCTAGTTAGACGTGGAGAAGGTGAGTGCTTCAGTGGGTAGAAAGGTGCCCGTGTCAGGTGCTCTTCAGGATCTAGAGCCAGGAGTCTATATTTGAGAAAAGAGATTGATCCGAGGCACTCTGAGGTTGCAAATAAAAGTCCTTTATTAGAACAAAGAGGGACTTTAGCCGACGCGTTTCGGTCACGCACGACCTTCTTCTGGGCTAATTGTAAAGTGCACACCGGTGTGCTTAAAAAGCAGAGCTCAGTCATGTGGGACAGTCACATGACTGGTGCCCACGTGAGACAAAATATATATTCAAAAAAATGCATTGATATTTAGACAATACATCATGTACAAATAACTTTTTGCAACAATGGACAAGTAGACATATAACAGATTACTCTGAAGAAAGTTTACCAACAAAATACACACTAGTCATTGTTAGCAGCTCAACGAGACTGAAGATAGAAGTACAATAGAAGAGACCTATGCAGCAGGTACTAAAGATGGAACAGTAACCAGTTGTACATAAGCTGGATCTATAATAGCAAAATACCCTCCCAAGTGGTGGACCACACCCCTATTTTAAAACATGTATAGTACGCTGTTTGAAACAAAATCCCATGGCAACACCAATGGACCAACAATAAAAGACATAGTCCTCAGATTAAAAATTGTTTTTGTTGTGTTTGAGACTAGCAGATGACTGTTAGCAGAGAAAAGGGCTCAAGTTAGAGGAAAACAGAGATTACTTCTCAGGCTTGTTGATAAAGATAACCACCCACAGTCGACAGCTAAATCCGCTTTCTCTTCCTGTTCATTCCAATGAACAGCGCAGGTCTGAAATATCCCCCATGCAAACGAGCCCCCAGGTACATTTACATGATATTAACCACAGACCCCATTTGCATGAGCACATTTTGAATTATTGCATGGAACAAAATGGATGGAGCTGGAATTTACTGTATGCATGGCAGAGCACTGAGTCTCTGGGGACAGTGGTTTTCATTTTGATATGACAAGGGCAATACTTTGTGGTCATTAAAGCGGACATGCACATAAGTGTGGCTGTGCATTGATATTTTATGTTCTATAAATAACGTATATGTATGGAAAAGACACTAGTGAGGTTTGTGTTTGGTCTGGAGCGCCTCTAAAGACAGCAGAGAGAAAGACAGATGATAAAACATTGTATTAATTGATTTTAAAATGCAGACAGCAGTTCTGTGTTTTATCTATCACACACAGCAAATAGGAATCAGCAAACCTTCTGCTGCTGAAGGACAACTTAAGAAAACAGGACTCAAACTCGCGTAAATTAAGAGAAACAAAGGCGCAAAGGTTACATTGCTGCTGTACAGTAAATGTTTTGCTTTCTAAGAGTTCAGGGTTCAGAGTGGATGTCAGTGCCTTTATGATTGCGAAAGAGTGTGGATCAGGAACTTAACATTATCTTTGGCGTGTTAGAACTTTTCTTCTCTTTTGAAGAAACATGAAGGTTACAATTTTAAGCATCATTTGCAAAGATGAAGCCAGTCATAGGAAATTCAATAATTTCAAGGTACTGCCATAGAAAGTGATCCAACTTTTGTGTCATAGAAAGTGCGTCTCTTAATTCCAAAGGGGGGTCTGTCTTTGTCAGGAGGAACAGCGTGTACAGCATTACAGATAAACAAAGTAGCTAACTTAGTGCTATGTGGTAAGTGCTTAAGACACGCACCTGATGTTCCTCCTCCTCCCAGTGCGCGGTCGGGTCCTGGAAATAGGGTGTTTTCATGAATGTCATAAATCCGGTGGAGATCCGGACGTGCCACCATGATGGAGACATAACTCATATACTACAAATATACATATCGTAATATATATCCCGATTCTGAATTAGAAAAATGGCTTTTGTAGCAATTAATCAGCAAACTATGCACATTAATAAGAAAATTTGTTTGAAATCTATATGTCAGAAGAGTAACCCTTTGCGTCATTACTGCCACGAGACAAGTGTGTCGTTTTTGCTTCTACCTGCCTTTGTTGTAATAACTGCTACAAAGATAAATCCATTTTGCTGGGTTGCGCGGAAGTGAAGCCAAGAGAGGAGCCAGCAGTGGAGCGTAGAGACGCAGATGACGCTAAATAGCAGAGCAAATGCTACATGTGCACAATGGTCCGTGGCTCTTCATAATCCAGGCCTCAGTGATTTGAAGTTAGCATTACGCGCGCAAGATGCTATTCTGACTCTAGCGGGCTGGACAGTGTGCTGCCAACTAGTGGGCAGGAGCAAAAGTGCAGCACTAAAGTAAGGCACTGCAATGAATATTTCACCAAAATATATATTAAAAAATCGTTGAGAACACATTTTGTACAAAATAGACATTAGTTGTTATATTTCAAGTTATAGCCCTGCAATTGTTACACACAGGCATGAAAGAGTAAATTTTTTTTTTATCAATAATTGTTACTACACATAATCGCTAACAATTGAATAACTGCAAATGAACCTATATGCAAATATCAAATACGCATCAGCTATAAAATGAGCTGAGCAAATTCAGATGTGATCCAGATTTTTCCTATTCAAATTCGGATTGAGGCTTGTAATCCATAATCGTCCTTTTTAGATAATTGTTGTCTTTCCGTGATTTTGCATAACTTTGGGTAAACTGTAATACTGCACATGATTAGTTTATGATTTATAATTAGTACTTTGTTTTGACGCCGTGCCTCTGTCATGGCCGACATCAAAAAAGTGATGTCACGTGGAATAAATGCACGTTTGGGATCTCAAAAAAATCCAAATTGCAGTTCACTGTTTAGTCATGAGGGGCAGCACACACACAGGTTTAGACAGCTAGACATAAAAAGGAAAATTACACCAGTTTGCTGTAACTGGGAACAGTAGACAATATTCCTAAGACACCGAGCTCATATACGGTTTATCAGTTTAACCTCTTATACCCCACAGGACCCAAATTGGACACACAAGGCGCAGTGGGCCCAAAATAGTTGAAAAAAGCACCATCAAATATGAAAAATTTGACGATTCAATTGTGATTTGAAAACATAAAAACTCAGGTCCACTCTAAAGAAACGTAAAGTCAGCAATATTGATCATTTTTGGGGCAACTGACAGATTTTTCTGAAAGGTTTAGAGATCCCTGCCTCCACTTCACCGAGTCCTGTGCAAATAAAGACCCAGAACATTATCTAAACCAGGGGTGCTCAAATTCAGCCTTCCTCCCAGGAGTTTCATTTGGCCTTCGAGATGGTGGACACTTCAAATGAATTAGAAGTGTCCACTTTGATTAATTTGCAACTGAATGGACTGTCAACCAAAACAACTTTAACCTCTTATACCCTACAGGACCCAAATTTGGAACGCTGGGGTTTAAGGGGTTGGTGTTTGGCTTCATTTTAACAGTTGTAAGTAGCTACAATGATATAAAATTAGGACACTTTCCAACAGACATGATGCCAGAATTAATTAAGACGGAAGCTCTTTTGGCTTGATACAGCTATTACTGTAAAATGTATTTTGTATAAAGACGATGTATAAATGAGTACCTTTCCATATTCATATACAGGTATTGTTGTGTTTGACTGTGGGGTCTAGTTTGAACAACTTCTTTCGTCATTGTGATGCAAAACAAATGTCACCGTATGGAAACAGGAATTGTGTGTTTTGTTCTTTGACAGACAGCTCACAAACGCCGGGTTCATTGCTACTTGACTTGCTTGCTTATGACAACAATTTGATTTGTTATTGTTCTTTTTGGCTAAGCCTGACAGGTTTCATTTTTGCCTGACACTTCGCTTCAGGCGACACATTTGGTGTCGCGGCGGATTCGCCCGAGAATTCTTTTTGACATCTCAGCCAGAAGACCCACGCCGCTAAAATATGTTTCAATTTGTGACTGCTGCTATCAAGGGCGCATCAGAGCCTGTCACAGCTGGGGCTTTCACAGTAACAGTGAATGAGCAGCTAATGTGTCCATCTGGGGCCACCGTACGCATACCACTGCCATCGAATAATGCAATACCAGAGTACAGCTGGTTTAGGTTACAGCAAACTGTAACCTTACATACACTTTACCGTGGAGTATTTATAAAATCTGTAAACTCTGAACCTGTATTCATTTTCTTTTTCATTTCTGTGGTAAAACACACATTTGAGATGTCTCTCTGCAGTGACTGGAAAGAGCTTGACTTTTTTGCAAATCGGTGCCATATTGAAAATTATTGAACAGATCTAGTTTATGAAAAGAGATGGATATTTCTCAGATTTTTATGCAATATGACACCGATTTGCAAAAAAGTCAAGCTCTTTCCAGTCACTGCAGAGAGACCACACCTTTGTGCCACCTCGGAACCACAGAAATGAAAAAGAAAATG
>OMNZ01069486.1:3250-20291 GCA_900303255.1 Lesueurigobius sanzi | reverse complement strand
GGGGGGGGGGGGGGGGGGGGGGGGGGGGGGGGGGGGGGCTTTGGAGACGGGATCCCTGTGCTGCCTGTTCCGCATTGGGATCACACTACTGCTGCCGCTGCTCATGCTACTGGTTTGTGCGCCTATATAGACCATACATATAATCCCCACGTCGCACATCGCGGGACAATGACTCGCGTGTATTGTTCGCCGCCCACATGTCTGGGTAGTAGCTCCACGCGGCGAGGGGCGCGCACCTGATGTGCCTCTGCCCGGGGAAAGTGTGTCCACGAAGCGTTGGAGCGTGGCGTTGGTCTGCTCCACGCACTCATCACCTTTTGTCACTCGCGCCGCTCGTGCACTTGGGTACCACCACCACCAGCAGCAGCAGCAGCACCAGCAGCAGCGGCACCAGCAGCGGCACTAGCAGCAGCAGCAGCACGCTCCGGCAAAGATGACAGTACGGGGGTATTCTTCGTGATTCGTAATGATTTTTAAGACACATTATCGCAGCCTGTGTATGAAATATTCGCGGTGTTTCCCACGGATTTGACAGAGATTGTGTTGGTATAAGTGATCTTCGTTCAAATCATCTTATCCTATATTAATTTAAGAGTTAAAATGGCACTTTGTACTTATATTTCATCTTTAGGGGGGCATTTTTAATACGCAGTTAACTAGGGCTGTGTATCGTTAATTAAGGTACTACCGGTACCGAAAAAAATATTTTTCTTTAGAAAGCAAATGTCTCTGCCTGATGGGTCTTGACTTGAGACTACAAAGAGACTTGGGTGTTTCAGCTCAAATAAATGATACAAACACTAAAAGGAACAGTATTTTATTGAATAAATGACCATTATTGTTCTGTTTTGTGCTTCTATAAAACTAAAAATCAAGCACTTAGACTTTGATCCACAAGGAGAATTGCGTTGTCACAGTAGCTCAAATAGTAATCTTAAAATAAACAATTTTATAATTGTAACATATAATAATAACATTTACAGGTATAAAATACAAGATAGGATACTAAATACAAAAAAATATTATGATAGATTTTGAATTTTCAATATATACAAAGACTTGGCAGATGAACATGAAGTCATTCATGCTAAGGCAGTGGTGCCCAAAGTGGGGCCCGGGAGCCAAATTCGGCCCTCCAAGAGGTTTCATTTGGCCCTCGAGATGGTGCTGAGATTATAAGGAGTATCTACAGGGCAAAAACTAGATATGAGATTTTTTTTTCTATGTCTGTGTGTGGAGTCAGGTTATGGAACAGTCTGGGACTTGAGCTAAAGCAACGTGAAAACATTTACCATTTCAAACCCCTTTATAAACAGAATGTGTGTCACAATACAGAGACAAAGAGGTTTAATGGTGTTCATATGAGCAGTTGGATAAGACAGTATTTACCCTTGTGGTATTCCCATTCCCATTGTTGGTATTTGATAATCATTGTTACCTGTGGTAATATCTGTGTGTAATTATGAGTCAGTGTGTACTGTAAGTGTGGTTTTGCACACGTGCTTAACACTGGTTGTTGATGAGGTATTTCTGAGATTATTGAGGAAGCAGCTATTTTGTTTTTCTGTGAATTTATTTTTGGCAGATTGAGGTTTAATAAGTTCTTCTTCTCCCCACTCCATTTCGAGCATCAATGTATAAGAGACTATACTGCACTGACTATTTCAAGTCAATTTTGTACAGATATTTTGCCGTATTTTTTGTCTTGTGCCTGACACTACTCGCTCGAAAAAAAACAAAAAAAACAAAAAATATATATATTGACTGTTATTTTAGGAACAATAAGATGTTTTGTTCTAAATGCAATGAGACTTATTCAGTTGACAGATACATTTATTTACCTGTTCAAATCAAGGTCAAATGATCTTTCAAGAGAATGTAAGTTATTGTTAGATTAGTTTTTGCACTGTAGATACTCTCAGCACCATCTCCAGGGCCAAATTAAACCTCTTGGAGGGCCGAATTTGGCCCCCGGGCCCCACTTTGGGCACCACTGATTTAGAGTAAGGAAAAAAACATCTTATTGCTCCAAAAATAACAGTAAATATCTTTTTGCACTTAAAAAATAAGAAATACATTGGAATAAAAGAATGAAAATCAATTTCTATTGACATTTTTTTACTTGGCCAGTTGCAATAACTTACAATAAGGTGAAATACCTCTTAAATCCCAAAATCTTCACTTATTATTATATTAATTTGACTGAATAGACTATCACTAGTTACTAAGGACACCTAAACAGCATGTCCTACTCAACAACACAGTTATTAAAGGGCATTTAATCATAGATCTATAGTTGAATTTGGTCATTCTTGATGTAAAAACAGTATTGCCCCCCCATCTCATCTTATCTTGAATTAGGAAAGTAAAACTGCCAAAATGAAAAGACCAATTTTCAAACCCCATTGGCAAATTAATAAAAATAAAAAAGAAAGCAAGTAGAGATCTATTGAAATGAGTCACAAACACCTTAGAACAAGTGGTTTTAGAATTGGGTCAAATGAGCCACTAAAACTTAACTCAAATTTAAATAAATAAGATGAATTTGGGTCATTTAAACTTATCTAGATTTTGACTTTTTGTGTAAATGACAAATAATTTAGTATAGGTATCAGATCGTGAACCAAGTGTCGTTAAAGTATTAGTGTTGATACCCAGCCCTATACAGTGAAGCAAAGCGGGTTATTCTTATCCGAATGGTTCACTTTTGAGTTTATCTGGGAGAAAATGGGACCAGGGGCTGTCATCGTCTCTGTTATTAATGGGAAACACAGATTTGGCTGTAGCTAAGTGAACAATTGGCCAATGTGTTTTAATATACCTCAAGATTGAAATGGTTTCTGAGGTTTGAGCATGTGCCTCTACAGCTCTCAAAGTGTTCCTTACCCTGATTAAAAGATACATAAAACTTAGACTTTTCAGACGGAGAGAATGGAGGAGATAATGGTTACAATTGATGAAGCTGACAGTGTTGTTTAAAATCAATATAACTTTGTCTGTGTCAGAGCTAGGGCTGGGCGATATGGCCAGAAAATCTTATCACGATCTGCTTCTTCTTGTATTTAGACCTGGTGTTGTAGTGGTTTAGTCTTGGTTAAGACCTGTTTAAGTCCAAGTTTCAGTCCAGAGTTTTGACATCATTCCCTCATGGTTTAGTCCTGGTTTAATCCCGGTTCAGTCTGTGATATCGTCCAGGTTTAGTTTTCTCTTGGTTTATTTCTAATTGAGTCCTTAGGTTTAGTCCTGGTTAATGATCGTTTCGTTCTGTCTCTGGTTAATCCTTTTTAGTTTGGTCCTGGTTTAGACCGTTTTTGTCCGGTTTACTTCTTGGTTTAGTCCGGGTTTAATCCAGTTTCAGTCTGTGATATTGTCCAGGTTTAGACTCGATTCAGACCCAGTTTTCTCTTGGTTTATTTCTGATTGAGTCCTACACTTTGATTTCAGTCTCTGCTTTAGTCCGGCTTACTTCTTGGTTTAGTCCAGGTTTAGACCCGATTCAGACCCAGTTTTCTCTTCAGGATTTATGCAGGTAGCAGAAAGTCAAATGTAATGCTTTTTAATGCTATTTTAATGCCCAAATACTACATTTTTAATGCCACAAACTCCATAAATCGATGAATATGTATTATTAATTTTCATATTCAATTGGAAACTTGATACAACAGACAACTTTCCAACAGAAATAGTGTATAATTTCTGCCAAAATTTTAGTCTAGACCCTATTTTTTGTATTTTTGACGAAGCAGGAAAAATGAGTTGAGCAATAAGGCAGGGTTATATCATAATATAAAATATCACATGCACAATATGATATGGCCCAACTGAGCAAATTATTTTCCAAGAACTTTTGATTTAATGCCAGTCTGAATTCTATTTAATCCTTTTTAATGACATTAAGGCCTTATTTTTGACACATTTCCTTTAATGCTTTGTAATGCCACCCGGAAACCCTGCTCTTGGTTTATTTCTGATTGAGTCCTACACTTTGATTTCAGTCTCTGCTTTACTTCTTGATTCAGTCCTGGTTTAATCCAGATTCCGTCCATGATATTGTCTGATTTTTGTCCTGGAAACACAAAAACCACTGACGATATGACGATGTTCCCAAAAAAGCAGATCGTCATCAGAGAGACCACATCACGATTCGATTTGTATCGTCATATCGCCGAGTCAGAGCAGAGCTGAAGATGTTTCTCTGTGTTGGATTAGGACAAAGCCAGGTCATAAGAGTTCATAAGAGGGACAGCTCATGTTTAATCTTCAGGAAATGCCAGAAAGGTCAGACTGAGATGGTTTTGAATTGGGTGGAGACAGGAGGACTAGTGGATCTACTAAAACTGTGATTACAGCCTTTTTTTATCCACTTAGAGCTACTTTGACAAAAACAAAAGCAGAGCAAGATCTACTTCATCTTTGCAGGTATAGTATATAGACGGAGCACAGTTATGAGTCAGGATTGTGTAGATAGAAAGAAATACATTTATTTCCTTGTGGGCAGCGTGTTCATAACTCTTCACAACAGAAGACACACAGAGCTGCAAGATTTACCGCTATCGAATCGACATCGCAATTTTAAATGCTGCAATAACCTAATCCCAAAGGCTGAGGGGTTTTTCTCCTTCCTTGCATCTCCAGCGTTTCATGAAGCTGTGGTATAATAAATGAGTACTACTGCAATGTATAATAGCAGTATATTTTGCAACAATAATATTGGTAACTGCGATAAAAAGAAGGCGTGATTAGTTGATCTTATCTTTTTTTCTTCTTAATAGGCATCACTGAAGTAGATAATCCATAGACAGTTCAGCAACGGCAGATAATTACTGTGATAACAATTTGTACAAGAAAATTGTGACAGAAAAATGTCCATATCGTCCCATGCCTAGACAATACTGAACTGCATGAAAAATGTCCATCATAAATATATAATATTAAAATCACAATTTCTGTCTGAAAAACCACAATTAGGCTTTTTTGTCAAAATCAAAGCAGCCCTAAGACACACTAACTACAATAACAGGTTTAACTGAGCTTATTGAGCGTGATACAAACTTCGGTAGCACGGCCCGGTAACTACCCTAGTAATTACTAGTAATTGCAATAAAAAAAAAAACAATAATTACCCAGTAACTCTTAGGTAATTAACCCTAACTCTTAGGCAAGGCAAGGGAAATTTATTTGTACACAAGGCAATTCAAAGTGCTTCACAATTTCAAAAAAAGAAATCAGATAAAATCAATCAATAAAACAAATATAATCATTAACTAATTACATTAAAAGTGAAGAGTGCAGATAAAATACTTTCAATTGACATAATATGTCAATTGAAAGTATTTTATCTGCACAGGTAATTAACCCTAATCCCTTTACTGGGGTAATTACCTAGTAGTTACCAGTTGTTACCGGGCAGTATTCTAAAGTGTAGCCAAAACTTGTATTTAGTGCACCCATAAAATCATTGTTTCTTTGTAATATGTATTGTATTATGGATGCTGTACCAGGGTACACTTGTATATATATGGTGGACCCTGTATGGTGATACATATCATATCGTTAAGTTGTTGGCAATACCCAGCCCTAATAGTAATGTTGCATTTTTCATGCAATTGAGTTTGCTGTTAAAACTGGTTTGAACATTGCAGTACTAATTTATTATATCAGCTTCATGAAACGCTGGAGATTCAAGACAGAAAAAGCCCTCAGCCTTTGGGGTTAGGTTATTGCAGTATTTAAAATCGCAATGTCGATTTGATATTGATTCATCTTGCCCTAATTCACAATATTATCACGATAATTATTACATTTTTTACATTTAATTACATTTCTTGGGGTGAACTGAGTTTAGATTCTGCTGTAGCTGGTCCGACGACGCGGCTGGTGTGGCCTTTATTTACATTAGCCATGTGCTCTGGGGCCGTGGATTCATGGCCATTAATCTCATCAGCGATGATCCCAATTATGAAAAAATGCTACAATTAACCAGTGTTGGGCAAGTTACTTTAAATATATTCTATATTACAAGTTACAGCTTTACAAATGTAACATATTTGTATTACATATTACTGTTGCAAAAATATAACTCAGTTACACTACTTATTAAATGAAAATAGTAATAATAAAGCCACAGAGCAAAAGTGTAGTTAAAAATGTCCTTTTCCTCAGCCGTCCACATTCTTTTGTGTTTTGATGACATTAGCTACAGAAGCCTCTTTCTTCACCAGTGCCCAACTTGATCTGGTGCTGCATCTTATTTGGGGAGAGTTGCACTTGTAACTTGAAGTAACTTGACTAATTTATTACTGTATTTTGTTTAAGTAATAAATTATATTCCTCAGTTACTGAAATATATTTCTGTAACTATACTTTTGTAGTGAGTTACTCCCAACACTGTAATAAACAATGCCTTCGTTCCATCTTGTTTACCAGCATTATGTTTTGTTGTCCCAGCCCTAGTATTGTCAGCAAAATACACTTCTAACTTCTAGTTCTGTGGAACTGCAAATTGTGGTACTACTTATTATATTTCAGCTTCATGAAACGCTGGAAACGCAAAGCAGGGAAACCTCAGCCTTTGGGGTGATGTGATTCCATATATTAAAGGGACTATACCTGATTTTTTCCTAGTAGTGATATGAAATGAATTAAGTTTTTTCCTCCTTTAGTATATTGCAAACCCAGACATTTCTGGAAATAATATTGTGCATCTAAATATAAAGCATTTACTGTCATGAGTTTGCAGGCTAATTTTCTAGCATTTCTGTGACTTTGATCCTAAAAAGTCACCCTGCAGTAGCTAAATGTCCTTATAAACTCATCTCTAAGGGAAAGGGGGGAAAGGGAATGTTATTTGTATAGCGCTTTTCATATGACATAGTCACACCCAAAGCGCTTCACACATGAAAGGGAGGGGGCTCATTCACTCCATGCTGATGGTGGTAAGCTACTATTGTAGCCACAGTTTCCCCTTGGGTAGACTGACAGAAGCGAGGCTGCTCACATCTGCGCCAACGGTCCCTCCGACCACCACCAACCACTCACACATAGGCATTGGGTGAAGTGTCTTGCCCAAGGACACAACGACAGTCTGCACCTGCAGGAACCGGGATTCGAACTCCAGACCTTCCGATCATGAGACCACCCGCTCTACCATCTGCGCCACTGTCGCCCCAACAGGATTTTAGAAATGTGTTTGGAAATTTAGGAATGTGTTTGGACCACAACTATCAATTTATTTTAGTCCCTCCCTCTTCCGTCATTTGTAATTTAAAAATCAGGTATAGTGCCTTTAATCATGCAGCCCTATTGTGAGGTGTTTCATTAGTTTTGTGTTATTCTTGTGATGTACGGTGATTCCAAAGAGTTCCCATATTTTTCCTAGCAACTGCGTGTCACTGGATTGTGTACGTGCTGTTTCGCCAAGACGCGGTGATCAAATGTGACTTCCGTGGCTTAGAAATGTAAAGGAGGCCTTTGAGGAGCCACTTGATAAGGGACAGGGAGCTTCTATACCGCTGGCTCCCGCACTGCAGATGCCTGTGAGGACGCCAAGACGGGAAGGCCCCGAGGAAGACCAAAGTGAAGCTGTTGTGCGAGAGGGAGTGTGTTTTAGAAGGAGGCATATGATTAGCTACGCCAACCCGTGCGAGACATCCCTCCAAAATCAATCGTCTAGCTTCTTCTTTTGCGGAAAGAAAACAAAAACTACACGCTCGACTGCCGCTGCCTTATGAGGAACTGTGAAGAATGGTGTGGGTCGGACATGCTTGATTAAAACAAAAAAAAACTCTTATACGGAAGACAAGAAAATATTTGTCCGGCAGCACAGATGAGAAAGGAGACTCCTCTCGCTGTCGGATTATTTTTATCATTGGTGCATAAGTCCGTCCTTGTCACCTAATCTTTCAACTGTTTGCACGCGATTAAGCTCAGGACTCAGGAGGAGCTTCTAATTTTCGTATGAGCACTTTATCCTGCTCAGAGCACACAATGTCTTTAAGATTCTGCTCTGTTTGTTGAAAAGGTACTCGACTCTGGCCCTTAGAAGTGTAAATGTGAGAGTAAATGATCATCTATCACTGTATGTCTATATGTCTCCCGTTTACGGCCTGAAGCTGCTGGTAATTGGCTCGATGGACACCCGTGGCAGAGGAATAGCTATAAATGAATGTATTATCGAATCAATACTGTCTTATAACACTGCGTAAAAAAGACAGATACAATCAATTAAGAGGAAATCAAAAAGACTAAGTCACAAATCCATATCCGTTTGACTCAAAAGATGAAGAAGAGCCTTTATTAAGGCCCTTAACAGCAGATGTGATGTCAACATGTTATTGTTATACAAGATAATATCGTAACTGTTGTTTGGAAGATATGTAAATTTACAATATGGAGTATTCTCCGTTTCGATCTTAGTCCAAAGATCTTCCTCAGCGAATAAAGACGTGGGTCTCTTAAGAGCAAACCAGAAGGAGGAGTTAACCTCTAAGTCCCTCCTCTCTTGGTGCTAAAGGTTGGAAAACATCTTAGTCTGTTCATACTTAATATGGCTCGTTACTTCTCTATTGTCTCACCCTGGGCTTAGTTCTAAGGTTGTTGACACTTCTCTATGGCCCTGTGCCGACCAGTAGTCCAGGCTTATTAGCATGACATTGATATGGTTTCGGTCTAGGGTTGTTGTTGTTGTAAACTGGTTTCTGTCTCAGCATGTTGTTACAGACTGGAGTCCTCCATTGCGATTCATAGATGGATTCTCTTTTTTTTTTAAACAAATATGGCCTCTTTGAGACCTCTCTCAAACCATCTACTTTCTTTCGATAAAACCTTAACTTCACTGTCCTCAGATGAGTGCCTGGTGGCAAGGTTAACTCCTCCTTCTGGTTTGCTCTTAAGAGACCCACATGCGTGTTTAAGTCTTTATTTGCTGAGGAAGCTCTTTGGACTAAGATCGAAACATTAGTGATGGGACTTATGGCTCTTTGAAGGGATCCGTTCATTCAGGAGCCGTTCACCTAAAAGAGCCGTTCAAAAGACTGGCTCTTTTATGTTTTTTTGCATTTTGAAAGACCAATGTTTAATCATAAAATAAACACTGAGATGAACGATACATTAAATATGAAAGATGTTTAATTGGTGGGACTTTAAACATAGTCTTTATAGTAGAAAAAAATTATAAAATCCATCTTTTTTTTCCGGGAAAATGCATCCAAATCATACTTTCTTTACTGTCTCTCACCGCTGGCCCGTGGCCACTCTCTCTCCTCCGGCAGCGATGCCTCCAGCTCCTCCTCTCCCTACGCCTGATTCTCATCGCTGTCCCGTCCCCCTACACTCCTCTACCGCTCCGTCTTCTCTCCGTGGCTTATTTGGTATCGTTAATGACGCCACAAACACACATCCTGCGTATTCTGTAACATGCGTAAAAAATTGCATCAATCCTTTCTTGTGGAGTGTGCTTGTCCTGTGTGGCATTCAAATACACACCAGTGAAAACGCAGGGGTTGGACTATACTTGCAGCGCAGACACATATGCACAGCTCGAACACCCACCTCTTCCCCCATGCCTCCTCAGAGACGCTAAAATGACACTCCTGTCCAGAATAAAAATAAATAAATAAAAGTGAACGGCTCCCTATGAGGACTCGGCTCTCATCGTTCACAGTGAAGAAGAGCCGTTCAAAAGATTCGATTTCTACACCTCAACTACAGTGTAAAGATGAAGACTGAAGAAGCTTGGCCTATAGGCTCTTTAGAAGGCTGTGACCTATACACGGTGCAGCCCCTGTGTGAAACTGAAACAAACCTGCTGTTAGCCATGCACACAGCGGCTTCTCCCTGGCACACAGTCAGACAGACAGCCGGGATAAGCCTGGAGACGGTGAGCCGCGCAGATAAAGGCAGCTTTGATAGGCCTCCGCACCTGAGACTGTTCAATAGGATGTGCTGCTCCTTGCCTTGGCACATCTCGGCGGCTGTGGCTTTGCTGGACAGATGGGCCGTGGGACGCGCACATATACAGCCTGTGCCAGCGCCAAGAAATTCAAACGGCCTTCCCTTGTTCAGAGATTAGCATCACTGTACGAACATGATACAGGCAGGTGAGTGAAGCGTCCAACAGGAGAGATTACGGAGAGGGCTGGGCATTTCATTGAGGCTTTTAGCTGCCATTGCATTGACATTGTAATTTTAGTTATGAAATTTGCAATTAATTGGGCCAGTTTAATCTCTTAACATATAAACCTTTACATAGAAATAATACATTACCTAAGCTTTACAAAGGAGTGTAATTAATGCCCTGATTCAACGTTTCTCCATCAAACTTATGTACAGTATATGGGAAATTGTAACTTCAACCATTTTCAGTGCTTTTTTCTCACGTAGAGACTAGGGCTGTGCTCTATATCGTATCGACAATATACCATTACGGAGTACTTGATATGATTATCGAGGAATCTGTATCGTGATACGCAAATAATAAAAGAACATTTCTTTAATATGCTTGTGGTTTATTCAGAATGTATGACAACACACGCCTCAACAGCAGGTTTAACTTGCTGAACATATCCAGCATAGTAAAAACCTCTATTTAGTACACCCATAAGATCATTGTTCACACGTTTCTTTGGAATATGTATTGTATTATGGACACTGTACACGGATACACTTGATACTTATCGTATCGTGGACACGGTATCGCGATACGCATCTTATCGGGAAGTTATTGGCAATACTTAGCCCTAATTGTGACGACATCATCTCCACCTTAGCTGCTACAGACTCCAAACCAGGGGTCTCCAACCTTTTCTACCTAGTGAGCTACTTTAATGTAACAAAAATGGTAGAGAGCTGCTGATGCTTCAAAGAAACACAGGTGACTATGGGAGTTCACCTGCAGCCAACGATAACTCAACACAGAATATGAAAACAACTGTAGTTTACACTTTATACTTTACTATACTGCCCTAAATGTTTGAAGAGTGGCTTCAACATGTTCAGATGAAATTATTGTAAAATTTTACTTATTAGGGACTTGTAGGAATGTAGAAAGTCTTTGGCGAGCCACTTGGAAAGGGCTGGCGAGCTACTGGTTGGAGATCCCTGCTCCAAACGTTCCAGTCTTGTAGTAAACAATATTCTGAAGGTTTGTTCAGAGGGATTTTGCAATATTTAATTCAAAGTCTGATTTATTGAGTTTGAACTAGAGCTGCAACTATCAATTAATCTATTGATTATTTACATTGATTAATTGATTAATTGGATATTGTTGGAGATTGTATTTTACATTTCATGACTTTAGAGCAGAATTTGAAAGGAGAACCACATTTCTGATAGAAATAACACAATTTATTCTTAATTTCTCATTAGTTTGTCCCTAAAGAAGTCCCCCCTCTTTCCCTTTTCAAACAGACACTGATTGGTTCATGTCCTGAGAACCAAAATAATAAATGTTAAACATTTCATATCATGTACATATTAGACTTGGAGGCTATACCTGATTCTTTTCCTAGAAGTGGAATTTGTTTTTCCTCCTAGCATATTGCAAACTCAAAAATGTGTGGAAATAATACTGTGCATCTAAAATATAAAGCATTTATTGTCAATGTCATGGTTTGCAGGCTAGTTTTCTCGTATTTCTGTGACTATGACCCAGAAAAGTGACCCTGCCAGTGCCAGTTGCGAAATGTGCTCATAAATTCATCTCTAAGAAGAAACAGGATTTTAGAAATGTGTGAGGAAAGTTAGGAATGTGTTTGCACCACAACTATCAATGTATTTTACTTGGTTCCTCTTCCATTATTTGCAATTTAAAAAAATATGAAAAATCAGGTATAGTGGCTTTAATTAGGCAAAATTCATCCTTAATCCTAATGGCAAATCTAATTGTTGTGGATTGTACCTGAGCCACATGGGCTGTTCTCTTCTTCTACATTTCTCCTTAATGTGGGCAGGAGTCTGTACTTTTATGTGTTTCAGATGGGGCTGTTAAAAATATTAGCTTTCTCGTTATGTGGTTTGGTTGGACGACTACTGTGGATTGTAGAGAATGTCATGCACCGAAAGAAATGATCACATGCAACATTTGTGGTGCATAATTGATATTTAAGACTGGAATGCTGGTTTGTGACCCTGTTTTGAGAATGTGGGATCAAAACATCCTTAGATTCTGAGAATATGTTCATTAAAAACCCCAAAACACTGAACTGAATAATTGATGTTCTCCTCAATGTCCTTCACACCAATAGTTCTGCTGGATTGCACCGCAAATTCAGCCCATTAGCGTTGCAATAATGATAATGCTGGCCCTCGTCTCAATTAAAATAACAAGCCTCAAGATTCTTGTCATATTAAATCTAGCGATGTTAGATAAGTTGTGCATGTCCTTTGAATTAGACGGCCAGTGTTTTACGCTTACTTGGGTTTGATTGCGTGACAGCAGCGGAGACGATGTTAATGATTTTGTTTTTACTCCAGTGAGCAGCGAAGATGAAGATTCTCGGGCATCTGCCAATCAAAGGCTTCTTCGCTCGTCACTGTTGTGTTTAATGGACTGGAAATTTCTCCCCATCGCAAAATGATATTGTGTGGTTTTAGAAACGGTTGAGTAGGAGGCGGGGCCGGTGGTTCTGTCCTCTCCGTTCATGATGAGGATGGACAGGGTCAGGAAGGAGGACGTCAGTGGGACAGCTCAGTTTGGGCTGTGTGTGTGATTGATTGATTATTGTCGTCGTGAAGCTACTAGTGGTGGGTGATACGAGGAACATTACGTCTCAATATTTTGGGGAACTTTCTCGATAACTATAATCGTGCTGGGAATTGTTTGAGATTTTTTGGCAGACGTTTTTGTAGCTTTTTGTTGATTTTTGTTAATCATAATATTAATTTGTATGGCACATTTCACTTCAAAGACAACTCAATGTGCCTCATAACAATAAAAGCACTCGGCATAATAAAAAACACAATACAATAAAACAAAAGACAGTTAAAAATCCAAGGAATAAGAAGTAGGGTTGGGCCACATCGTATCGCATATCGTTATACCGGTATGAGTTTTGGATATCGTTGTAATTTTTTGATATCGTTGTGGATGTGATATAATTAGCATATGCACTCAGCTGATTTTGACGGAAGTCCGGACCAGCGGCAGCGTGCTTGCAACATAAAACAAATTGAAGGATGTACAATATGTGATTTGAATAGATCAAATTTGGCTTAGAGTAACAAGCAGAGTATCCCACATACTTAGACCTTCCTCAACGGCGAGGAAAATCCCTTAAAAACCACATGGGAGAAAACTAGGAAACCTCGAGGGGAACCAATCTGAGGAAGAATCCATCCCCCTTGGATGGATGGGCCAGTGGTGAATTTTTGGTCAACCAGAGTCCAATGGCTATGTCCGGCGAGAGTTGCTGTAGGTAGACAGAGTCCCTCAGCAGTGTTTAACCCGAGGAGTAGTAGGCTTGGCAGCAGTGTTTTTTCTTTAGTTTAAATCATGATTTCGATTTTCTCACGATTCATGTGTAAATTGTCTTTTAAAGGCGACTAAAGCCATCAGCTTCTTCTTGGGTTCAGACCTGGTGTTGTTGTGGTTTAGTCTTGGTTAATACCTGTTAGTCCCAGGTTCAGTCCTCACAATGTTTTGACATGCTTCCCTCATGGTTCAGTCCTGGTTTAATCCTGGTTCAGTCTGTGATATTGTCCAGGTTTAGACCTGATTTAGACACAGTTTCTCTTGGTTTATTTCTGATTGAGCCCTTGGGTTTGGACCTGGTTTAGTCCAGGGTAATCATGGTTTCATTCTGTCCCTGGTTTAGTCCTTTTTAGTTTGGTCCTAGTCTACACCTTGATTTCAGTCTCTGCTTTAGCCCAGTTTACTTGGTTTAGTCCTGGTTTAATCCCAATTCAGTCTGTGATATTGTCTGATTTTAGACCTGGTTTAGACCTAGTTTTCCTCCTGGTTTAGTTCTGGTTCGATCCTGACAGTAGAAGCAGTGAGTGGTGATCTGCGTTAAACATAAAAACCACTGGATCACGATATGACGATGTTCCCAAAAAAGCAGATCGTCCTGGAGACCAGCACACGATTTGATTTTTATCATTACATCACCCAGCCCTATCTGCAGGTGAAAAGGAAAAAAATGATTTGAGTGATGTCCTTATGAAACGTATGTGGAAATGAAAAAGTATGTACAATAGGATCCTATCTGGGGCCAGGACTCCCCTGAAAAAGAGATTCCTAATCTCAGTGGAACTTTTCTGGTTAAATAAAGGTCAAAGAAAGAAAGAAAAAATTGTATTGTGTACAGTACAATAAATCAGGCTAGGAATTAAATGTTGAAAAATACCTCTGAAAAAACCTTCTAAATATTGTTAAATACAAGACTGGAACATTTGTTGGCGAGCATATGAAGAATACAGAATAAGAAAATGACCTTTGAAGTTACAATTTGTAAGTCTTAGGAGAAACATCGAATCAGTGCAATACTTAAACACCTTATTGTGACGATTTGGAAATTTATCTGTTTCCAGGTGAAAGTTAAGAGGTTAAACAGGCCCTAAATCTGATTTTTTTTTTTTTTTTTTTGCCATAAAGCGTCTTGGAGTGTCCAGGAAAGTGCTATATACACACATGCATTATTATTTTTTATTTTGGGGATGAAGTCCACATCATATGGGTTGGAAGATGCTGAAGTTCGTGTGGAGGACCAAAGAGAAGAGCAGTTTTATTTACTTACCACTGTATTTATTTGCATACTGCATAGTACAAACCCAACTTCCCTCTTTCCAAACTAAATCAGCAGCACAGAGAGGGGCTTCATCTTGCTTCCAAAGTCAAACTACCATAGTGTAATTTCCACAATACATTAGCGCAGTACATTAGCTAAAATCCCCAAATGGACATAACATTACCTGCTACCTCTTACCATACCCTTAATGACTCCCACAGCAACAAACCAGGTTCACTGCCTCAATTTATTACCCAGCTCTTGTTATTTCTGATGAAAAATACGCCGTGACTCCAGCGAGGTCGGGTAAAAGATTGTCATTAGGGCCGTTTCACACAAAATGCTCTCGTGGGACGGGACCCCGAAGGTAAATTAGTGGGTTGCTATGCGATTTATTTAATATATATTTTAATGGGGGAGGCTTGGTAATGGGATTTAGCCCTCATTGTTCTGGCTAATGCCTTTTCTGCGGCAGTCACACCCGTCTTGTCAGGATGTATTGGGTATTAGCGCCGAGGGGCAGAGGTGGAGGGCATTTCCATAAGCAAGACATCCATTACAGGCTCCGACAACATGTGTGCAGACGGCCGCGTGACGTGAAGGGAGAAAGGCTTTCGGTGCTTTTTCGGTTTTATAAGATAGGACCTGCATGGTTTTAGGGAAGTACTGTATCTTATTGTGATGTATTGAGCTCAACAGTCTCATGGAAAGACTCCATAAGCTTTTCAAAAATTAATTTAAAGGCAGGAAGGAGGCAATTCAGCTACGTGTTACTATTGACTGTAGCAGGGATATTTTACAAGAAATACTTTTTAATTGATTGATATGTTATTCTTCTAAGAGTCTAAGGTCATTTTAAAGGAGACATATCATGCTAAATTTAACTATATTTTCAGCAACAGTTATTTATAACAATGGATAGAACCAGGTTTAAATGTATGGTTTTATTTTGTTGATATATCACATTGCAAAAAGTGATCTCTCGGTAAGTTAAATTTGCTTGAATTCAGAATATTTGACCCATTTCTGAGTCATTTAGACTTACCAAGTCAAATTATCTTGCATCTTTTTGCACTTAAAATAAGAAAAAGCATATAATTCCAAGTAAATGAAGATCTAATTTTTATTGCAAGAAGTTGTTTTTTTCTTAATTTAAGTGCAAGAATACAGTACATTTGCAAAAACAGATAAGTGCCATTGACAAAAATCAACCATTGCTTGTAATTTTCTCTTTGTGGAGCTGTGTTTTTAATCTGTTTTTCCATATCAAAAATATGAAGACACTTGTCCCTGATCAAATTGATTCATCTTTACTTTTACTGGTGTCATCTGTAGAGTATGGTAATAAAAATATATTAGATATCTGCTTTTGCAAAGTCTTTGCAAGTCAAAATTACTCAAAATATGGTCAAATATTCTGATTTCAAGAAATTGAACTTGTCAAGATGTCTCTTTTTGCAGTGTGCTTACATAGATTTGTTCAGAGAAGATTGATATGAATATTTTGTTTAGGTTTTGAATAAACTGAGTGAAAATATCTGTAAAATAAAGAAAGTTAGGTAAAGTTAAGTACAAGACTGGACAATTGAAAGGCTGTATGTGCTAATAGACCCTCTCGCTGCTTACATCATCAGTGACATCAGTGAGAGAAATGAGATTAAACTAAAACTAGTGATTATAAGTGTATAACTACAACTAAAAATGTGGTCCTGTTGTGGCTTAAGCTGCAAGAACAAGAGGAATGAGGTTTGAGACGATAAAATAAGGTTTTGTCTGATATTTCCAACAACAGTTACACATTTGTTTACCGCTGCAATGGAAATAGATAGGTATGTAGCTTTCCGCCTCCAGCTAAGCCCCAAATGTTTACAAATGTTGCAAGTGTGTTAGAAAAAGGCATTTTGAGGAAAAGGCCTTTCAAGTTCCAATTTTCTCTGTAAATTGAGAAACGTTTTACAATAATTAAGAACCTTATTGCGAAGATTTGGAAATGTGCTCCCTTTACACCAAAACTGTGCTAAAAGCCTGGGATTAGTACATTCCAACACATCACACATTCTCTCCAGAGTGGTCGAAAATAATCCATTGGAGGGACTTTGAAACACGTGGCTCTAAGTCTTTTGGAGGAACAGTTGGCCCGGGCTCGGCGTTACTCCGGTACGTGAAGAACTGGGTAATAAGTGGCTCCGTTGATGCCCCCCCCCCCAGCACGCCTCAGACGGCTCGTATATCCAGCTCCCTGTTGTCAAGGTCAGATTGTTTATGGAGAGCGTGACATGAAAAGGCCTCCAGCTCCAGATAAGAGGGAAGAGGGGAGG
>OMNZ01069391.1:0-18529 GCA_900303255.1 Lesueurigobius sanzi | reverse complement strand
TGCTGAAGTATAAAGAGGACTGAATGCCTGGTCGGCCTGGTCCTGTATAGTGCACAGTAACAGCAGGGGGGGCAGGAGACGCCCCAGGGGGAGTCCACTATAGCGTCCCGGTGTCCCACTCAGATCTAACATGATCAGGCAATGGGCTGTGAGCACAATGTGTTTGGTCCCGCCTTAGAAAAGTAATGAGGGAGAAGAAAAGAGGTTATGACACTGTGGGCAGCACACACCGTCTGTCCCAGAACAGTGCGGTCAGCACTCAGTATAGGGGTTGGTGTAGTGTCCACCTTTGTCTTGTGAGAAACCAATGAGAAAGGTTAGTGCTAGATAGTTGGGTCGGGAGGGATGGTTGGCAGTGATTTTGGATGGATCCATGTGTTGGTTTTTCTGAAAATATACCTACACTGCAAAAAGTCATCTAGAAATAAGTGAATTCTTCTTCAAATAAGTTAATTTGCCCTTGATTTGAATAGGAAATCTGCCATTAGAACAACTATTTTTGCACTTAATTTGAGGAAAAAAAACACCAAATTACACATCATATTTCTCAATTTACGTGAAACAAGATTTTACTCTAAGTGCAAAATACTAACCCATTGTACTGGAAGGTTTTTTTTTTCACTTGGCAACTCAATATAACTCAAATTATGGTATACCATTCTGAATTTGAGCTTACATTTTGCTGTGTAACGCTAACCTTCACCATATTCCGGCCTGTTCCTAATTTGTGTCATGATATCTCAAGTTTTGGCAGCAGGCTGTCCCTCCCGAGCCGACAATCTAGCACTAACTGACGAGAAAGCGTCGCAAACGCTCCTGAATTCTTCTTTGTAACTTCATAATAAACACTGAATCCAGGACACCCTTGTGGACCCGAGTCAGGCCAGGCCAGCCCCTTCTCCGCTGTCACCTCCCATCAGAACTTGTTTGGCTCCACAGCAGTGCACTTTGGGTACAATCATTAACAGAGTCAACAGACAGGAGCTGCAGCACATTTTGACACAGAGCCTTGTCCTGACGTAAGCCAGCGCGACACCTGACGTGGAGAAAAGGTCAGTCCACTCGTCAGACAGACAGGGCGCCTCAGATGGAGAACGCCATGGCTCAAACATGGCTGCCTCCGACGGCGATGATGGACACATGGCTGAAGCATGGCCTTCTGAGAGCGGTAGGAGGAGTGGACGCCCTGCCAGGAACTGTCCCTTCCACTTCCTCCGGTCAGCTGACGAGTGGTGTCCTCGCTCATCGCACATGACGAGGAGCACGCTAAGTAGGCAAATCACATACAGTTAAGTGTTCGAACATAATCAACTTGACTCATGTCAGAGCCAGCAAAACTTTCGGAATTACCCAAATGCACTAGAACTCAGAGGTGGTGGGACACGCATTAATGGAATGTGGTGTATAAAATTAAAATAATAATAATAAAACATGGAAATAAAAAACAAATTATGATGTTCATCTAATGTACTCAAGACAAGAGATTCTTTTGAGTGGCTTAGTGCAGAGCAGTTAGGTCCCAGGTTCACGGTAGCACAGTGGTTCACAGCTAAAAGGTCCTTTCTGTGTGGAGTTTGCATGTTCTCTTCGTGTCTGCGTAGGTTTCCTCCGGGTGCTCTTGTTCCCCCTACTAAACATGTACAATAGATTATCATGAATGAGAGTGCGAGTGTGGGACAAGGGATGGAAATGAACCCAAGGCTACAATCCGGAGTGGAGTGTTTACATTATGTTCTCATGTGTGTTCATGAAAATCCACCGTCCCAACCAAATAAACACACAAAACAAATCCCCGAGCTTGGTGGGGCCTTTGTGCCTCTTTTCTTTGTATTTGCGTAGATTTCATTCAGATGCTTTGGTTTACAATAAAGACTGTTGTTGGGCCATGACACCCACAAAAATAGATTCAGAATTTCAGTGAGACTTGATCAATTAAGGCATTGCATCCAGGTTAAACCCCAAGTTCTAACTGTGCTAAGCAGTTTTGTTATGTCCACATAAACAATGGCATGTGTATACATTAGAACAGTCAGCAGTTTTTTTTTTTTAAATGATGTAATTCAGTTTTAGGCTTATTCATTATTATGCATTAGAGTTTCACTACAGGAAAGAACTGGCCTTACCACTGTACAACTGTGTATGTGTGAGTGGCGAGGAGACTTACTGAATGGCAGCCACACCTCTGTCAGGATATGGCGCGGATATGGCCCCAGAATTGCAATCTCAGTCCAAATAGATTTTTAGGTTCTAATATTCAACATTATGGTGTACTGTAATTAATAAAGCAATGTTTTTCTTCAAATTGGACTTACGAATGTATTGGATTTTCTAATGTGGCTTGTTGCATTGTTGCTGCAGCTACACGCGTATATCACAGCACCATAACATCATGCGCACACAGTCATCATAGGCGATGGCTTGCACACATACAGAAGGAGAGGCTGTAGAAAGGACCAGAAAATGAAGACGAGGGCGAAGCTCACATCAGTCCCCAGGGCCCCATTAGACTCTGTTCTGAGGCCTGTGACATCTGACTGGATCAGTGTTCTTCAGTCTTATCCACTCCTCCACTGAAGTCAATAAACACATCACCTCCGCGCACACACGAGTACGCTGCCTCTGGGGTAACTCCAGATTAGTTCATTTAGAGAGCCTTTGATTCTTTCTCCTTCGAGGTACACAGCTTACCACGCTTTAATGAGAATGTCAGAGCTGTTGCATATGTGTAACATTTTCAGCCGGACAATTTGAGGCTGCTCTGATGTCGAACGTAGCGGGTAGAGCAGGCTTGTGTTTCGAGGGCAGTGTTTTAAGGACAGGGCAGGCATTTAGCAGAAGAGCACCACTAATGTGACTGAAAACCAACTCAGGAGCTATAAACACTTTCCCGTGCGTTCTGACACAGTGGTGGCACCGAGCGGGGCCAAACTTTGAAAGTCAAGCGGTCCTTTATCCATCCCTGCTCT
Source organism: Lesueurigobius sanzi (assembly GCA_900303255.1). Classification (NCBI taxonomy): domain Eukaryota; kingdom Metazoa; phylum Chordata; class Actinopteri; order Gobiiformes; family Gobiidae; genus Lesueurigobius; species Lesueurigobius sanzi. Next base: position 15,563 of record OMNZ01069391.1, on the reverse strand, counting down.
GACCTTTCTGCGCGGCTGCCCTGTATTCACTGGCTGTCAGTGTGAGTTTGTCAGGAGTCATCCGTCTCTGTCCACCTCCGCCCCCCTCCCCAAATCCCTGCCGACCCATTAGGCAATAGGATCCGGGGAGCGGCGTCCTGGCACAGGCCTATGGGGGCCCTCTTCACTCTGCCTCTCCTCCTTCTTCTGCCCTGGTCTCCACGCAGCGCACCGCTCATCCAGGTACCCCAGAGAGACACCTCGAGCTGCTTCTGCTGCCTATATATATATACACACCATCCAGCATGTGGAGAAAGCATCAACACAGCACTCCTGTCTGAGGTCGGGCCCAAGGGAGCGGCACTGCCTCAGAGCTGCTGGGACACAGAGAGAGAGAGCTGGTGGCATCACTGCAAGTCTCATGCTCACGCTCACCTAGACTGACTCTGGGTCTGCAATTCACAACACCTTTTCTGTGGATACTGTTACTCTATTTAAATGTGTGCATACAAATCAGATGACCTGAACTGGCTACTTTAAGACCTATCTCCTCTAGAAGACATTTTGGAGTTCTTCCACTAATGCCTGTGTGTTACTATGAAGGTGATAGGGCTGGGTATTGTTATTTTTCAATACTAGTACTTTAACGATACTTGGTTACCGATACCTGAACGATACTTTTTTCGATACCTATGCTAAATTATTTATCATCTACACAACAAAGTTCATATCTAGATGAGTTTATATTACCCAAATTCATCTTACGTATATATCAAAATGTTTGCTGTTTAGCCGCTCATTTGTCCTGATTCTAGCCACTTGTTCTAGCTAGCAGCCATTCACAAACTTGAGTGTTTTGGCCCCCTATACATCCAAAGATCTCTTGGGGCCCCCCGGTGATAAGAATTCACACTATTTAAAAGAATATGTCATGGTTTTCCAATGGTTTTCACTTAATTTTACATATACAATACTAAGGAAGAAGAAGAAGAAGAAGAAGAAGAAGAAGAAGAAGAAGAAGAAGAAGAAGAAGAAGAAGAAGAAGAAGAAGGGAGGAGACTGCGGAATCTACGAGTCAGTTCCAGTCGACTGAGGAACAGTTTCATACACAGGGCCATCGGGAAGCTGAACTCCCTCCCCTCCCTCCCGCCCCTCCCCTCCCCTCTTCCCCTCCCCCCGCTCCACAATCAAGGATGAGAGAAACATAATTTCGAACCATTCACATGGTTTGACAAATAAAGAATCTTGAATCTTGAAGAAGAAGAAGAAGAAGAAGAAGAAGAAGAAGAAGAACAACAACGTTTATTTATACAATTTGAACAATGGCAATATGGTAATTTAGATTGTCTATTGTTTCAATAGATTTCTACTTATTTCCTTTTTTTTTTTGCCAGTGGGCGAGATTACATTAGAATCAGTAAAAAATTGTGATGAAATATAAGGCAAATAATCTAGATGACAGTAGTAAATATGTCTAATCTAGTCAAAACGGCTCTAAACAAGACTAATATTCTCAAATAAAGTAATTTATACTTGTGCTTGATTTTTAGTTTTGTTGTGTAGAACCATAAAACAGAATAATGGTCATTTATTCAATAAAATACTGTTTATTTCAGTGTTTTTATCATTTACTTCAGCAGGCATCAAAATTTGCTTTCTAAAGAAAAACATTTTTGGTAACACTGGTATTGTTTAATGGTACCCAGCCCTAGAAGGTGAAGAAAGAAATATGTGTAATGTAAAAAATAAAGTATGAGGCCAAGTTAGTTTCATGAAATAACATAAAGCGAAGTGATTTGGGGAGGTAATTGTGTTCAGATAGACGTATGGATAGAGAGACGCGGGAGGAGAGGAGGGGAGGAGAGATAGACAGAGGGAGGAGAGCAGTAACATGTGATTAATGGACGGGTGCTAGTGGGGAGGTTGAAGCAGACTGGGAGAGAGCAGAGTGACAGTAATAAAGTGAACCTGCCTCCCATTCATCTCCCTCAGCCCATCTCCGTCTGACTGCTGGGGCTGTACGCGCTCCTGACTAATGCCACGCTCCACACGCGGGCACCAGACGCCAGCGCCACACACGGGGCTTTTTGGACGCCGCATAACCGTAAATGAAGGCGCGCCCGCTCACGGCCTCCCGTCGCCGCCTCCATCAGCTCAATCACTCATCTGCAATGATGCCTGTCTGAGCGATCAACACTACCTCATCGTCTTTTATGGGTCCTAAATCACGCTGTGTATCTGACTCATCTGGCGTAAAACAATCGCCACTGCACTTTAACAACAGGTCAGGCATGTCACAGATAGCGGCGGAGGGATACACACATGACCCCTGACCTTGAAAGAAACGTGTTTTAAAGGCAAACCTCCATCTTTAAAGGAATATGCCACTATTTTCCACACTGAGATATGTTCTTACCTGAGCTTAGACGAGTTGATGCGTGCCTGTCTGGTCTTTGTGCGTGCCCTCAGTCACGCAAATAGACTGAAGATGTTGTTAGCATTAGCCTCTGCTAGCGTATTCCTATAGAGTTCGGAAATATGATGTCATATCGCAAAGCATTATGGGATTTGCAGAACGTTTTTTCCATAGTAAACCAATGGAGGTTTTAAAAGGTAAAATACTGGACTTATCGTTCATATAAAAGCATTCTGACTCTACAGTGAGTTAGATGTATTTACCAGCAGTGACTCAGCAGCTAATGGAGCTGTTCCACGGCTCTTTTCTCCACTTTTTATTACGTTTCTTGCCATTGTAAGTCTATGGATAATGTTTGCTAGTAGCTGCAAACATGGCGGATTTCCATGGCAACAGTGGGTTTTCCCGAACTCTATGGGCAGTGCAATTTGATCCGGCTTTTGGGGGAACGCATTCCAGGAAATCGGAATTTTAAGCTTTATTGGAGCCGGGAAATAAAATACTCCAACAACTTTTAAATATGCAATTATTTTGGGCTGTTCCCCCATAAAATCCACCCAGTACACAAGTGTTCCTGAAAATCTGGATTTACAAATTAAGCACTGCCTATGGGGAAAAAACAGGGGTGAAGTTAGAAGTCACCAAGCTCTTCCACGTTTTCCCTATTTAAATACGGTTACGTAAGTAGTAACACGATCCAAGTATAGTTTCACAAAATTAAACATGTCGATTTTCTAAGCAGATAAAAGGGGTACTATATTGTAAAGCGTAATAACACCCTAATATCTTCACTCCTAGTGTGAGAGTGGGCGTATTACTGCACAGACATCGAAGTGCTCCTAGGGTGTTATTACGATGGTGGCGCAGGTGGTAGAGAGGGTCGTCCTATGATAGAGAGGTCGGGGGTTCGAATCCCGGCTGCCGCATGTGCACATGATCGTTGTGTCCTTGGGCAAGACACTTCACCCACCTTGCCTGTGTGAATGTAGTGAAAGAGTGAATGTGTGGTGGTGGTCGGAAGGGCCGATGGCACAAATTGGCAGCCTCGCTTCTGTCAGTCTACTCCTGGGCAGCAGTGGCTACAATAGTAGCTTACCACCACCAAAAGAGTGAATGAATAATGCCATGTAAAGGGTCTTTGAGTGTCCAGAGAAGCGCTATATAAAACCAATGCATTATTATTACACCTTACAATATAGTGCCTCTTTTTATCTGCTTAGAAAATCGGCATGTTTACTTTTTTAGTCTGGAATAGACCCAGCACAGTGTATCCATGTGTCAATAAGCTCACTTATTCAGTGAAAGAAATCCTCATAGTCATAATATTGAGTCTGCAGTTAGCACGAGAAGAGCAAATCCAAGGTTGTAGCGATCCTTAATTGTTATGGCAAAAAGCCACAGTCGGGAGAAACTGTGGGCCTGGAGATGATGCCGTCATTCTCTTAGGCAACGCTGAGACATGGGGCCCCAGTAGACATGCAGAATATGGGCTGACGCTTCACCCTCTGGTAACTGGCCATGCTGTGATTTCAAAGTCCTTTCCCTGTTTGACAAGTTGATCAAGACCGTGCACTTCCTGGTAACAACGGCGGATTAGCTGTTGGACGAGACACAAAACACACAAAAATAATTGAGTACTTGGGCCATAACTTCAGTGGCAGGATAACCTTTCAGGACCTGCTCAGGAAACTGTGAAATAGACACAATTCACTACTGCATGTCCTCCTCCACCCTTTCACAACCAAAGAGCATTTCACAAAGAATGCCTAAAAATGAATGTTCAGGTTGGGGCCCATTGCAACGAGAGAGCCCTGAACAGATAGTAAAAATAAGTAAAAGGCAGCCAACGCAAGAGCTGGAGCTGGTCTGGGCCCCCATGGAAACCTCAGGATTTGGACACAGATGATCAGCTTGTAAAACACAACAAAGTGCATACATAGTTTTCTGTCTGTGGTTTTTAGGCAACCCCTGGGTTCAATACCCGAATAGTGAGGGATTTCCCATTATCTTAAAACAACAGCTGCACTGTAGTGTCCCAAAATCCATGAATGAAATGCAGAGAACACATTTGTCAGTATAGATAACACAGTATTTGATGCGTTAGCCAAGGTCTGCCTAAATACTGTGTGAAGGAGTATGTTTAAGAACAAGATAAAAGAACTGTGTATCACTATAATCCCTTGTTAATGAGGACATAATACAGAAGCTTTTTTTTCAAATCCGTAGTGAGGTGGAACCAGGTATACGCTCTGGTGTTGGTGACCTTCCCCCTGGCTGCCTAATGACACGCACATCCCCACAGCGGGCTCATTAACCTGTCCAAAGCTGCTGCGTGTAGTACACCGACTCTGAAACATCACCCCAGTAACACCGTGCACCGGGGCCCACAACACAACACTCGCTTTGTGTAATTAGGATACATTAAACATGGCCGCGGTAGACGAGATGAACTTAAATATTCACCCTTCTGGGACTATGTTTAAAGCAAACCTGCGGTGACCTTGCCGTTGAGTCAGAACCCTCGCCTCGCTGGTCCCCCCTGGCCCGCTCGCTCCGATTCCAAATGAATGTGTTATTAGAGGCAGCCTTACTTATACGCAGGTGACTCCTGTGTTGAAATAACATGTAGATGAGCCATCAGTCATCTTCCATCGCTGCGGTGGAAAGCACAAAGCCCCCAGTCAAAGTAAAATGTATGATTAAATTGCCTTAAATTACTTCGGCACTGACTTGATAAAGGGCACTCCATGTTATTTCAATCATCTGTGGCTTTAATTGCTCCTTGCTATAATGAACGCATTACTAATTGATAAGGAAACTGGTAACAGTAAAAATGGGCCCCACCTGCAAGGGGTAAATCTGTCTTCATATCAGCCGCACGACTTTTGCCCAAGCAGACAATAGATTAAACAATGAATGAATGATTTATTAGCTGTCGTTGTCATGCTATTTAGATGGATGGGTGTACACGCGGCGTGACCTCACTTCCTTGTTTCGCGCCTTGTATCGGAGGGTATGAGCAGAGGAGGGGGTCGGCCCGCGAGATGTTGGTGGGGCGGGGCGGGTCAGGCACACCACTGGCCACTGACAGGACCAGCCACTTGATCAATGATCCCTGCTTGGATATTGTGCCGCGGTGTGAGGCTGTGTGAACTTCAAACATGGAGAGGGACAAAGGTGTGTCAGGAAACTGCGAGTGCAAGTGTGCGCACTGGAGTCCGCAAGCAGAAAAGTAACTACCTTCACTCTCCAGCCTTGCCTCCCTTCCTCTTCTCTCTCTCAAATGGGTTATTCTGGCGATGGCCCTGACAGCCCATGGTTTGGATTTTGATTTATGTTCCTGTGAAGCTCAAATCAAAGATTCCATCTACTGCTGCTTTATGGCAGCTGGGATGATGAATGGTGCAGTCTCTCGGTCAAACCAAGCCTCTGTGTCTTTGCCCCACATTTTAATTGCTAAAGTAGCCAGTCATCGCTCAGCCCTCCTACCCTCTGCTTCCTCCCCACCTCATCCTTTCTCTGTTTTCAGCCCATTGTCTCTCACCTCCCTCTAATTCAGCCCCAATGATCTACCTTTATCTGCACAAATGTCTGGACGTGGCAAGTTTCTGATAAAACTTCAGATTGTCACCTAAAGGGTAGCCATGTGAAAAAATTGTAATCACTCTGCGCTTTCCCAGATATTTAAGCAGCGAAGTCTAACAGACAGCCCGTAGTATTGAGAAACAGTGTCTGTCTCTACACTTCCTGCGTTCGTACATGATCTACAAGCAAACAAGTCTGATGAGGGGGAAAATTCATTCCAGCATCAACATAAAAAGCCACTTTATTTGGAGGAAGAATGCGTAGATGTCAAGCTCTGATAGAGTTTATGTTTTCTCACTATTTTTCAAAAGTAAACACATTCAGCGGTACATGACATTACTAAGTAGGTTAAGTATAGCTGCGGGCTATCATCCATCAACGCAGAATGAAGCGAGCATATTCGACTCGATGAGAGGTGAAAGTTTTCCACTGTGCCGCCATGACATTTAATTTTTCACATCTCCTGCGTGTTTCTGGGATGAATTTTGGCAGACCTGGTGCAATTTAGCTGCTTGGCACTTTGAAATTGGGCGATGAATCACGGCGTGGATTCAATGGGAGCCAGTCAGTGTACAATATTTTCTGCGTGTCAGAATGGAAGGAGCGAGTGAGATAGAGAACGGGGGACAGAGAGAGGAGGAGAGAGCTGCTGAGGCTTTTAGATAGTGTTCTCCAATCATCCTCCTCCCCTCCACCCGCCTTCACAAAAAAACAGTGTCCCGTTATGAGAGGGAGCGGCGTGTGTGGCCGCCGATGTCGAGCGGTGGCGGAGGTCTTTAAGGTCTGCACTTGGATATTTTGACAAAGAGCACTGGAGAAAGAAATCAATAAAGCCAGGACTTTGCCAGTCAGTGAGCAGAGCAGCGGGGAATGCAAAAGCCGCTCTCACCAAGCTCCAGACAAACTCAAAATGAGCAGCCAATAGACTGACACCGGCGCTGACACAAGCTATTTATTATTAGTCTGGGAGTGGAACATGGCGGATCGCGGCTGACGGCGTGTGTCTGGAGGACCACACCTGAGGAGACGGCTGTTGTGTGGTACGGCCTCATCAATGCACACACTTTATCAATCATGGGCCCCGAAACCCGAACGCTTGTCCGCGCCGGCGCAGCTCAACGGTGAAAAACGAGCGAATCCAAAATGACGGCTGCGGGTTCCTGTGGCCTTTGAACTTGGCATGAAAAGGCCTGCTTCCTCCAATGAGCGAGCGCGAGTTGAGGATTAGAGAGATTTTGTAATTTAACTATTTTGAAATTCAACGACGTTACCACAGGTTGCATCAGAAAAAAGAAAACATAGATCATCAAAGGCTTTAATTAGCTAAAGCAAATGTTCACATTCTATTTATTTCATTACAGCTTGTAACACTTTGGCAGTTTTGGTTAAGACATTTTGCATTTTGGTTTAACATCACCATTTGTCCCTCTACTAAAGGTCTATTGTTGTGTCAACCCATTTATTGTTTACGCTTTTCAACTAGAAACTAGCCAAATCCCTGATCAGAAGTTTACATATTGTGCATCTTGATACAAGTCCAATTTTGTCAGGGAGTCTTGTATTTCAGCTGAAGTGACTTTTTCTTTGCTCTTGAACAATTTTCCTGGCAGTTGTTGGTCATGTTTCGGGGTAAGTGAGAGCTTAGCAGGGGGTATTTTTGATTATTTTGAAAAGGAATAACTGTATAGAGTGAGAACTTGAGAGTATTTAGCGTCTTTTCACTGATAAATTCGAGTTTTTGTCATTCACTTTCTAACTAATGAGCAAAAGCATCAAAGCAGGGGGTAATTGGAGTATAAATGAAAGGCCCAAGGGGTACACAAGACAATAAAGGTTGGGAACCACTGATGTAAACGTTAGATCAGGGACATTTGAGTAGTTTCTGTTTCATTATGATTTCAAAAGAGTAAACTCAGTTCTTTGACAATAAATGGCTTCGCACAACCACTATATTCTATGAAAAATGGCCAAAAGATTAAAAGGGTATGTTAGCTTAAAAGGGTATGTGAACTTATGAGCACAACTGTAACCAAAGCTACCAATGATATTTAGCATTTTATGTTTTGTAAACCTCAATGAATCATAGGAATAGTGAGGCAATGTTCATGACATTTTGGAACAGTCCTTCTATTCTTAAGTGCGTAGCTCATTGATCCAGCCTCTCTCTCTCTCTCTCTCTCTCTCTCTGTCTCTCTCTCACGCTCTCTCTCTCTCTCTCACTCTCTCGTATGTAAAACCACATTATCCTGAAGATAAGATAGTTGGAAGCTTTGGAAAGGCCATGGCCCAATGGACGTTTCTCTCTTCTACTCAACAATGCACAGAAGATAGATTCCCAGCATTATTGCACTAAAACTGACTTACATGTTTACAGTCTCCCTAACAATGTGACCCCTTGTAGATGCGTGGTTTATCTGACATTATAGGCTGTGATGTGGAGTGTGTATGGATGTGGGTGAGCGTGATAGGAGCGGGATGATGATTCAAAGTGCCATTTGGTGGTGAGAGGACAGCCTTCACCAACGCGCTCGTCAGGCAGAAGATGTTGTCATAGCCCGCCTTATTGTTTGTGTAAGTGATGTGTCCAATCAGCATCAAGCACACGGAGGGCTGACCTGTCCTCTGTCACTTTGAGCAGAGTCTATATGAAAAGATTGTCTCTGTGTCCTTCCACCTCTGCAGACACCTCCTCAGACTGCGGCTCACTTATCAATGGCTAGCACGTGTGGTGAGATAAACAGGCCCAGATGTGCAGCAAGGCAAGCCTACTGCTTTCACCGATTAATATGTTGATAAATATGATTATTCAACACTCAGTAATACAGCATCACTGCTCACTCAGGAGGAAAATAAAGGTCAACTGATTGGCCACAGTATTTGTATGTCATTGTGATCAAGGCTAACTAAGACGGCCCCAGAAGGCGCATTGCTATGTTTACAAGGCAAAGTCGCAGCTAGTGACAACAGCCAGGATGCACAGAGCAGGAGGCTACCACACAAGCCAAAGATCTATTTCCACTCCTGAGACTAAATGTACACATCAAAGAGGTAACAGACAACCATTCTGTGTAATTTTTACTGTTTGTAGTGTCAACAGAGCCTCAGTCAGAGCGCATGTACCGCTCACATACTAGCGAACGGGCTACAAAATGGCGGACCTGACCACTGAGGTCACGTGACTGAAACATGTATATCTATAGCATATTCATCTGTGGGTTGTGGATCTCTCCTCACTGTGGTTTTCCTCAAGGTTTTTTTTCCGTTTTATCCACTGTTTTTTTTTTTCTTGCCTTGGAATAGTGATGTGACGTTCATGAACGAATCAGATCTTTTGAATGGCTCTTCAGTGTGAACGATGAGAGCCGAGTCCTCATAGGGAGCCGCTCTAAAGTTGTATTTTTAAAAAAAATTCTGGACAGGAGCGTCATTTTAGCGTCTCTGAGGAGGCATGGGGGAAGAGGCGGGTGTTCAAGCTGTGCATTGCATGTGTCTGCTCTGCAAGTATAGTCCGACCCCTGCTCTACACATCCTGTGTGGCGTGCTTCGCGCCAGCTGCATTTTCACTGATGTGTGTTTGAATGCCACACAGGCGTAGTGCGTTACGCACACTCCAAAAGATAGGCTTGATGCAATTTTACGCATGTTACATGGCGTCATTAGCAATACCAAACAAGCCACGGAGAGATGACGGAGCGGTAGAAGAGTGTAGGGGGACGGGACAACGATGAGAATCAGGCGTAGGGAGAGGAGGAGCTGGAGACATCGCTGCTGGAGAAGAGGCGGCCAGCGGCGAGAGAGAGTAAAGAAAGTATGATTTGGATGCACTTTGCCGAAAGAAAAAAAAAAAATTGTTTTTTTTTTTTCTACTATAAGACTATGTTTAAAGTGCTACCACATCTTTCAAATTGAATGTATCATTCATCTCAGTGTTTATTTTATGATTTAACATTGGTCTTTCAAAATGCAAAAAAACATAAAAGAGCCAGTCTTTTGATCGGCTACCTTGGAGGAGGGTTTAAGGATGGGGGATACTCTAGGCTTGTTTTGCTGAGACATCACATTTGTTTGGACATTTGCTCCTCGTTTCACTGTTTTGATGTCTGTGAAGTCCTCTGAGGCGACTGTTGATGTGATATTACAGCAATAAATTGATCGATTGATTAAAATGTGCAGTTTAGGTCACATAAAGTAATCAAAGAATCATATTACAAATATTTTGTAGGTCAATAGACTAAACACAAATCACATTTTCACAAATCAAATGTGAATAAATAAGATAAAATGTGAATAAATAAGATAAAACATCCAGGTAGATTGAATGAAATACAATCAGTCAAACCAGATTTTCTTGACACAAAGTTTGTGGGACACCATCACCAACCCATGCAGGCCTGAAAAAGCTATTTCAAGCCTGGAAAATCCCACTGCTTTGATTGACTGTATATTGATAGTAAATCGATGTTTTCTATTGTGTATATTTGAAATGTTTGTGTTGTAAAAGCATTGTACAAACTAAGGGCGGGGGATGGTGAGGACATTACAACAACAAACTGGTGGACACTGACATCAATTTGCAGTACACAAGAGGTCTTATGTTCTTTATTGAAGTGACTGACATTTGTCACCAAACCTACTACAAAATTGGGAACCAACCCCTTGTAGCTATTTTGTATTTGCGTGTTCATAGGTGAGTACTCCATTAGTGCTGTCTCTATTGGTTATAATGGACCCAGTGAAAGCTTTTGGCAGGCCCATTACTGCGCCCGTCCACACAGGCACACATCCACCACCAAATATCGCTTCTCATTACCTGATCCACTTGTTAGCATTGGTTACCAAAAGCTGCGCGCACTCCCCGCTGAGTACTCCACATAGATTTCCCATTTCAGATCAGGCTAAAGTGGAGTCAGCTTCGATTGCAGCCGACATCGGAGGAGTTCTTCAGGGCAAACCAGCTGTGACTGGCCTGATGCGGAGCTGTCACACTGTCATGACATGATATAATATGAAAAGATATTGAACAACCACGGTTTGGCACTAAATTGTTAGCGGGCTTCAGGTCTGACAGCAGCCAGTTTATGGCTTTAATCCCAAGGTCCTTTAAAGCTTGTTTGACATAAATTGAGTTTGGCTTGTGGAAAGGGAAAAAGAGCAATGACAGTGAAAACACTTTCCTCGCCGCTGTCTTGTTTAGTTTGAATGGAAAGTTCGAGCTGTCACTAAAGTTTCAGTTACTCTTAGGTTGCAGCAGATCAACATGTAAATGTCACACATCAACATGAACGCACACGTTCTGGTGCTAAAACATTTTGGTAACAAAAAAAGTGGAGTGAAAAAGGTCCAAACGTATTGTTTAAGCACTAACACGCAGTCTCACAAAACTAACTGTGCAGCGTAGTTGAGTCAGAAGATGATAAAGACCCAATACAAATGTCACTGCTGAGTTTAAGTTCAGCTAAATCCATTACATTATGAGAGCAAGACCTCCTAAATTGGCAGAGAAATTATACTTAGTAGTGTTCATCGACCTCATCCTACATATTTCGACCACATGTATTACATCTGGAGTAAATTAAATAGTTTCAAGGCCGGTAACAACAATTCTAAAGCAGCAGAATTCAGTTTCTGGTTAAAGATCTACATATGCAAATCACCACACATTTTGGAGTCTGATGGCTCACAAGGAAACAAACAGAGCCATAGCAAATAGGACCTCCTGGATAGACATTTAGTAATCATCACACACTATATTAATAAAGGTAACATTTAAGTTGAGACACTGTAGGTGAATAGAGAAAGAATTAAAGTGGGTCAGGGTTAGGTATAGAGTGTATTGCTGTATATTACTGACATAAATATGAGGGGAAAAATGCATTGGAAGTTTTCCATCATTTTATGTTCATATAAAAGTAATGTATAAAAATAGACAAAATTGCCTATACTTTTGCCGACAAAATCTATACAGTATAATGGATGAAGCCAGATTTTAATGTATGCTTTTATTTTGTTGATATATTAGTTTCAAACATTTATTCTGAGGGGATTTTGGATATTTGGTTTAGTTTTTGATTAGAAATCTGTTAAGAATAGACAAATTTCACCTGGTTTTTTGTTTTTTGTTCAGACAAGGACTTACACTTTGAAAATCCCTTTGAACAAATTTTCATTTGTTAAATTCAAGACTGGAAAGTTTGGAGTCGCTGTAGGCGCTACTAAAGTGGCTCCTACAGACCATAATAAACTGCTTGCTAATATCCACAAGCCTCAATTTATTTTTTATTTTTGCCCTATATCACACCAGGAGTCATCTCAAAGGTCGTTACAGACACACACAAAAAACAAAACAAAAACACAAAACAAATCAATATCAAACAAATGAAATGGTTTGATTTATTCCAGGACACCCTTGAAAAAGAGGTTCTTAATCTCACTTTCCTGGTTAAATAAAGGTTAAATAAAAATAAATAAATAAACACTGGTAGTTTTGTTTAGAGGTATGACATACAGACTTACATCATATACATGTGTTTCAGTCATGTGACCTCCGTCCTTTTGTTGCCTGCTGGCTAGTACAACAGTGTATCAGTCTATGCGTCTCTGTGCCTGTTTTATATCTATGGTCTGCACTGACTGAACCTAAGATGCTACATCTGAAAAGAACAGAGCTCAGACAGACGAACAGAGCTGATACTGATAAAAACGTATTTTGAGAAAATGGTCAATGAAGTTACATATAGTTCTATGGAGAAACTTGAATCAGTGCAATAATTACACTCCTAATTGTAAAGATGAGGCCATAATTTGAATGTGTCTATGCTAAGAGAGTAAAATGGCCCAAAACCTGAAAATTGCATTGTCTCCCCTTGAAATATGAGGCTGTAGAGACAAGGCTGTGCTACTGTTCAGCAATAGTTAACCCTCTGGAGTCTCATATACCGGGCCCGTGATATGACACCAGCGACACCCGCGTCGCCGAAGACTTTCGCTTATATCTCCGCGAGTGAATGTCGTAGAGACTTACCGTTTTTTTGCCAGGAAAGGGGACAGTTGGGGGCTTTAAAACTCGTCCACCCATGTCTTTCTAGGCCTCCGGGGGGCGATGTAAGATCGCGGCGAACATTCGTGTCAAAAAGTGGTAAGTTAGCATTAGCTAAAACTGCTGACTCTGCACGTTACAAAATCGCCCAGGGATTCAAAACGGTACTAGATAAAAACTTGGGGGTTTTTTTGTCTGAAAACTAGACTTCTTGATCCTCAAAATGTGTCTCTGGTCAGCTGATGTCTTGTTTTCTGTTTATATAGAACATGGAGGACTAAAGTATGGGGTTCCATTTGTGCCAAAAATCAGCACAACTATGGGGCAACATTTTCAAAAATGTGAATATATGGTGAATAAACACAGATTTCACATAGAAAGTCAAGTTTATAGCCTTCTATGTTTATAGAAGCATATTTTAGTGGAATTATTATCAAAATAGTGCTATGAGCGCCTAAATTTTTGTGTGATTTTTGTCAAAAATAAGCATTTCTACAGTAACTACAGCCTTTATCTTCCATCTCCTGGGCCAGGTCTAACCCACAAAACATTTTCTAATGTCCACAGCCATATACATTGATTTTTTGCATATGGGGAAAGAGTGAGGTGAGAAATTCAATTTTCGCCTAATATTTTGGTTGTTTTTCTGCTTCTATCATGATTACTTCATTGATATGACTCTAATACAGCATTCAGATGATACTAGTTCAATTTGTTATGAAAATAAAGAGTCCAAGCACTTGATGATGCACCATTAGGAGGTGTTTCAGAAGCAATTAAACAAAAAAGTACCAGGCGAAAATAACAATTAAAAATTTCCCAAGTCCTCAGAGGGTTAAAGACTGGGAATGTTTAATTCACAAAACACATTGTTGTCATTACACTGCCATCATAATAAAGCAGTATTTCCGTTGCCGTAGAAAAATATTGTGACACAAGGTCCGCGGAGTACGTCTATTTCAGGTCGGGTTTCGCAGTTTAAATTACAGAACGGAGGGGAAACAGCTTGGTGCGGTCATCCCATCTCATTGTTACGGGACGAGCAGCGATGTGTGATAAATCTGCAACGTAAAGCCACCGAAGAGCACCAACCCAGGTCTGAGGAACCGTTACCATGACGAATGCCCCGACTGACAGCCAAAGATAAGAGTCATCCTTCACCCAGGACGAGCCCATTTCTCAGCAATAATCTTCATAATGGAGTGCTGCAGTGTCGTTATTGTGTGAATAATTTAAGTAGTGATTTAGCTTATTGGCTGCTCAGGTCAGAGACACAACAGCCCAAACTGGCAACATAAGATAAAGCCAAGTTTTAAATTATTCTGGATGCTTACGGGCTGAAAGTGGTTCTAATCTTTTACTGTTGTGAACCTAATGGATGATCAGAGCACATAATTTAACTATATTTCAGCCAACGTACATGGTTTTGCTTTGATACGTGACATAAGTAAAGTATAATGTATGGTAATTTGGAAGGAGAGCTATAAGGAAAGCTCTTCTTCTTTTGAATTAACCCTTTATAGGGCAAGTTACCGTTTTTGATCACTCCCGACACTTTACATGTGACCTCCCTGCTGCGCCTCAGTAAAGTAAAGAAGCATGTGGGTCTCACTCAGCCAATAAACGCCCGACATAACACATCCCACCTCTGTGGCTTTTGACCAATCAGCAGAGATCTAGCGTGCACTAAACTTCCTGTTTTCTCTGAAGTCCAAAAAAGGAGCTAGTTTGGCTTAATTCATCTTACATTTCTGTACATAACATCAAAACTAACAATGGTAAGTTGATGAAACTCACACATTTTATTGGTGAATAGTTGTGCAAAGTGATGATATAAGTGTTGTTTTTTGTAGTTAAATGTGAAAGTACAGCATGAAAAATGCAAGCACCATTTTTGATCATACGCCCTTCTAAGACAGGCATTGATTTTTGTTTCAGTTTATGAGATGAGGTGCAATTTTAAATGTTGTCCAACATGAAAAAAGAGCATTGATGTGTGATTAGGCAAGGCAAGGCAAGGCAAATTTATTTGTAGAGCACAATTCATACACAAGGCAATTCAAAGTGCTTCACAATTTCATGAAAGTACAAGAAAGCAGATAAAATCAATCAATAAAACAAATATAATCATTAACTAATTACATTAAAAGTGACATAAAAAGTGAAGAGTGCAGATAAAATACTTTCAGTTGACATATGCACAGTTAGAAAGAGCCTAGATTTCAGCCTAGATTTAAACATTGTCAAAGTTGAGGCCTGTCTCACACCTTCTGGCAGACTGTTCCAGATTTTTGCTGCATTAAACTGAAAGGCAGCCTCACCATGTTTAGTCCTGACTCTGGGAACCAGCAGGAGACCACTCCCTGAGGTTCTCAGAGCCCGAGATGGTTCATATGGCACTAACATGTCAGAGATGTACTTTGGTGCTAGACCATGAAGAGACTTGTAAACAAGCAGAGCTATTTTAAAGTATATTCTCTGAGCGACAGGAAGCCAGTGCAGAGATCTGAGCACTGGACTAATATGGTCGTATTTCCTGGTTCTAGT
>OMNZ01069239.1:3149-23194 GCA_900303255.1 Lesueurigobius sanzi | reverse complement strand
GTCCGTCAAACATAAAGTTTGTATAGCAACTGGACTAGTTAAAAAGCTCAATTGTCTATCACCTCAAGCTAATTTTGGTAAAAAAAAATAAAAAAAAACATATTTTTGTCCCAGTTTTTAACGTGAAAAATCTGGTCACCCTAGCGTAGCCACATCGTGCAACAAGCCAATTATAACCAGTGCTAGCCGTGCGTGGGCTCGTTATACAGTAAGTTAATTAAATACTACTTTGTTCTACATATAGTGCAGCATTACTTAATTATTACTATCTGTGTAGGTTCTCAGTCGTACCGGAGTTGTCCAACGTAGGCAAAGATTCTTCAGTCTTCATCTGTACTCTATAGTAACTATAACTACAGAGACTCATTATTTGCAGACTCATTTAGGTAAAGCAACATTTTGTTACACCACTCTTCAACACGACTTATCACTTTACTAAGCTCTCGCTGCAAAAATGATCTCTTGATGAGTTAAATTCACTGGATTTAAGTATATTCAGGCATTAAAAAGCATTAAAAGTCATTAAATGAATTGTGTCAAAAATAAGGCCTTAAATGTCATTAAAAAGCATTAAATAGAATTCAAACTGGCATTAAATCAAAAGTCCCTGGAAAATAATGACATTGTTCAACTACTTTTACTGCAGAAGTTTGGCAAAAATCCCAAAATAGAGTCTAGGCTGCTGTTTGGGAAGAGATTATACACTATTTCTGTTCAAAAGTTGTCAGTTGTATCAAAATTTGTGTTGAATATGGGAATTAATATTAAATCCGCACCAATCTGTGGTGTTTCTGGCATTAAAAATGTAGTATTTGGGCATTAATATGGCATTAAAAAGCATTCAATTTGATTTGCTGATACCGGCATAAACCCTGATATTTGGCCTGAATTTGAGCAGTTCTGCCAAGTTCAAAAAATTTGCCAATGGATCAAGATTTTTCCCCTTTTTCCAAGTAAAGAGAGATTTATTGCCAGATTTTTATGTGCAATAGGAAATTTAATCTCATTTTATGTGCAAAAATACTTATTCCATTGTCAGGTACTATTACTTGGCTACTCAAAACAAGGTGAAAGGTTTCTCAAATGTGAATTTCTCTGTGGTAAAATTGAGTTTCAGAAACTACAATGCCGTCTTTCCCCCCTGTCTGTGGCACACTTGTACGGTGACTCACCCGGCTCTGAAGTCAGACGAGCCGATCCATGCTAACGATTGACACAAATCCTGCTTAATCACGGCTGCTGTCAGGGCCGCTCTGAGCCGCGGGCTACGACACAGCCATGTGGAGACGTGGGCGGGAACAGGGAGTCACTCCTCACTTCCAGATATGGTGACAGCTGCAGTAACACTTCTCCTGTCCCACGCTCCACACTCAACAAAGACCAGGTTTGTGTGTGTCTGAGTGAGTCGGGTTTTTGGGCAAAAAGCGCGGCCAAAACTGCCGGGATTTCACTGGGCGGCTGCAGAAAGGGCTTTTGTGTTGACGCATATTGAGAATGACCAGGGAACTGTCAAAAAGAAGTGATCAAAAGGCGCAGTGTGGACAGGCCGGGGGAATGAGGCAAGTGTTGTTTTTAATGGAGTGCTTAAGAGGGAGGAAGACAGGTGCCAACGCAGAATTGTGGGCCATCATCTGTTCCATTAGCATTTGCCAGTGGTTGTGGCGACTACGTGTACGCCTGGTTTAAGACAACTTTAGCTCCAGACACTTAAAGGTACATCGCGTAACATTACACACAATAATTAGAATAAATAAAATACAAGCATCTATTTTATTACTGATAAAAAAACAAAACAACCTCTCCTAAGGCCTGACTTGTAACTTTTACGGGGACGTTTCCAGGTGTTATTGACTAAAAACAGCCAAATATGAGATTTAAATACGCAAAAATTCTTCACCTGTACTCTGTAGTTGAAGTGTAGGACGTTTCGATCTTAGTCCAAAGGTCGTCATCAGCTACTGAAGACGTGAGCACGCTGTGGGCCTCTTAAGAGTGAACCAGAAGGAGAAGTTGACCTCTAAGTCCCTCCTCTCTTGGTGTAAAAGGTAGGAGAACATCCAAGCCTATTCATACTTAATATGGCTCGTTTCCTTTTGTCTCACCCTGGGCTAAGTGCTAAGTCGTTGACACTTCCCTATGGCCCCGCTGAGCCCAGTAGTCCAGGCTCATTAGCATGACAGTGGAGATGGTTTCACTCTCAGGTTGTTTTTGTCAATAGGTTTCTGTCTCAGTAAGTTGTCATAGATTGGGTCCAGCTTGTAACGCAGACCTCCTTTGCGATTCATAGCTGGATTTTCCTTTTTAACAAATACAGTATGGCCTCTTTGACTCCTCTCTCAAACCATCTACTTTCTTTCGATAAAACCTTAACCTTACTGTCCTCAAATGAGTGTTTGGTGGCTTTGAGATGGAGATGCACAGCCGACTGAGGACCGTTACCGCCAGAGTTCCCTCTTCGGTGTTGAACCAAATAGGTTATCCTCATCAAAATCTATTCTTTGATTACCCAAAGCAAAAATATCATTAGGAGCATGCTTTGTATTGCTGGCAGCTGTATCATCTAAAATGTTACGCAGTCTTCATCTGTACTCTCTAGATAAATAACTTATTACCAAATAACCAATTGGAATAACCAAATATAGCTGTAGTTCTTGTTGATGTCAATGTTTTGTATGACCTTCGTCCCTGATAACAGCTTGCATTCTTGCTGGCATTGTTTTTATGTCGACTCTTTTTGTTATTACCAAATAGTTTGTAGCTGTTCCCAGAGACTTGCTTTGGACGAGACTTTGGTCTGATCCATTTTTGATTTCACAAAACATCTGTTCAATGGGGTTCAAGTCTGGGCTTTGGTTTGACCAGTCCATCAGATCCAGCTCCAGATTCCTTTTTCTTGGTCAAGTAGAAACATATAAAGATATTTTGGCAAACATAAATACTGTAAAAAATCATGGCAGCAGTGGTAAACACCTTAAACTGGGTGGTGCTCTAATACATTTCATAAGAACTGTACCTAAAGAAAGAAATGCAGACAAGAGGCAACAAGTTTATGAGATGTAATGTAATGCTTACTGCTACTGCTGTCATGACATCACACGCATAACCACATTGATATACATGAGCTTTTTTTCAGAAATGATCACAAAAGTTGAAGGATTAACTAAAGAGGGGTATATTTTAGGGAACAGCTGCTTAATTTGCCCTCACTCCTGTTCGATCTCTGATGGTCCTTTCTTCTATGCAGCTTAACCATTTATTGTTGCTATTTCAACTATAAATGTGCTACTGTACATAATCACATGAGACAATGTTAACCTCTTAAACCCCAACAGGCCCAATTTGGGTCCTGGGGAAGAAAAGAGACAGAGAGAGAGAGGGGAAGGAGAGATCGAGAAGAAGGAAAGAGGGTGAGAGGAAGGAGAGAGAGAGGGGAAGGCGAGAGAGAGCAAAGAGAGAGAGGAAGGAAAGAGACAGAGAAAGGGGAAGGAGAGATCGAGAAGAAGGAAAGAGGGTGAGAGGAAGGAGAGAGAGAGGGGAAGGAGAGAGAGAGGAAAGAGAGAGAGAAAAGAAAGAGACAGAGAAAGGGGAAGGAGAGATCGAGAAGAAGGAAAGAGGGTGAGAGGAAGGAGAGAGAGGGGAAGGCGAGAGAGAGCAAAGAGAGAGAGGAAGGAAAGAGACAGAGAAAGGGGAAGGAGAGAGGAAGGAGAGAGATTTTAGTGCCCAATTTGGGTCCTATAGGGTTTAAGAGGTTAATTTGGCCTTCGAGATGGTGCTTTCTTTTGTTAGAAGTGTCCACTTTGATTAATTTGCAACTGAATGGACTGTCAACCAAAACAGCTTTAACCTCTTATACCCTACAGGACCCAAATTTGACACGCTGGGGTTTAAGGGGTTAAATGTTTGGTAGTGAGGTAATAATGCATTGGTTTTATATAGCGCTTGTCTAATATGTTATTTGTATCAGTTTTTTTTAGGCTACTCGACGTGAGTAGAATCTTTTGACGTAACAGGACTTGAAATAAATCTATTTTTCCTTTTATTTCAGTAGGTAAGTAAAAGTATGCCAGTGGGAGTATTTTGTTTGCACATAAATGAAGAAAACATATCTAAATGTGCTTAAAACTAGATAATACATCTTAATATACGTGTCTGTTTGTTTATTTGTTTATTTCAAATCAACATTTTACACAATTTATAGCACATCTGACACTCCATGCCCAAAAAATACCCTAAAGTTCACAAATCAATCATGTGATTTGAAAAGGGGATGGAAGAAGCTTGAACTTGAAAAACATATGCTTTTTTTCAATTTTATTTTAAGTGCTAAAATACTTTTTTTTTGGCAAGTCAAAATAATCAGGTCAAATATATAAGATTATACAGTATATAGATATACAAGATAGATATATTTTAGAAGTGTACTTATAGTTTTGGTTTCATTATGAGTAAATCCACATGCATCATCATTTTGCAGTAGTAGTACATACAATCATTTTTTGCCTATTGTTCCAAATTGCCAGAATTTGCGCATTCATTCTGTACGTGTCTTATCAGTCATACACAAACTAACATGACGAAACAGTAAGTATTTTCACCAATTACATTTTACTTTACTTATAATCACCTTTTACTTGTGTGCTTTCTTGTCGACTAATCCTCTTATGTATAACGCGTCCTCATTTCTTCAATAATCTGAATAACATCAATACCTTTGAATACGCACATTTGATCTTCACCTCACGACTATAACATGACAAAGAGAAAGCGTAATGTGGGTCTCAACGGTGCGTTTACTGAGAGCAGAGTGTGGCTATATTAAAACCACAAGTGCCAGGATGTGCCTCACACACCTCTGCACAGCCACATCACATGCACTCTGCCTCTGTCTGCACGCACCATATCAGCACCGACCCAGGCAGCGCTTTGGGCCCACAGACAGACAGACAGATGAACGGACGGACGGACGGACAGACGGACGGAGGGGTTCCATTAGAAAGCCTAAAAAGCAAGACTGTGGTTTCAGCCGGTCTATTAGTCATGACGGAACCTGCTGTGAACGAGGCAGGACCGTGACTGATCACCTTTTCTGTGATGGTGAGGCGGGAGCTCGAGAAATGCTTTTATGCAAATAGTTTTCTAATTTTGTGCGGAGTTTTAAGGCTTCTGATTTTCTCCTTATATGCGGTGTCCAAAATCAGGCTAAAGTCTGTTCCGTTTTGCAGTCACTATAGACCCTTTCGCTGCTTACATCATCAGTGACATCAGCTGGAGGCAGGAAGTGAGCAAGAGAAATAAGATTAAACAAAAACGTATAAGTGTAAAGCTACAACGAAAAAATGTGGTCCTGTTGTGGCTTAAGGCGCAAGAACAAGAGGAATGACATTTGAAGCTAAAATATGGTTTTATCGGATGTTTACAACAATCGTTACTATGGCAACAGCTACAATGGGAATAGATAGGGACCTAGCTTTCCGCCTCCAGCTAAGCCCCAAATGTTCACAAACAATGAAATCGCTGTAATCCCTGGGTCAATCCACATGAAACAAAAGCTGTCACAAAGTTCATTGTTTTCTCTGTCAGCACATATGAACTAAGGGCTAATTATTTTCTCATAAAGGTGTCCAAAAGTGGTGACAATTGCTAAAACATGTGTGTGATGTTGGCCAGTAGAAAGGACTTTTAGCCAAAAAGAATATTTGTGAATCCCATCACTGTCAAATACCGACCAAGTACAACATGTGTCAATTTTCTGTACTGAAAAATTTCTTTCAAAAAGCTGTTCCCGTCCCATAGAGTTGAACTGAAATAGAACGTGAAGGCAACCTATTGTTAAAAGATACAAGTACTGAACGGCTAAATTTAAGGTACTACCGAATAAACCAAAAACAGATAACTTCCTTCCTGAAGACACCAGGTTTTGATGTCTGGTGGGTCCTGAGACGACACTAAAGAAAGGTACAAGCAGAAAAAGACCTCGCTGAGACCGTGCAGTGTGAATGTAGAGGTAGGACATAAAGCAAGGTTCATTTCTGCTCGTGTGCATGTGGCGGCCCTGTCCTTCAGAGCACCTGTATGTCTACCACACTTCTCTAAACATCTTTTGAGCCAATTGAACCACTCATCCTCTCGTAATACCTTTTGCTAAAGAAAGGCGCTTTGTTGTCCCAGCTCAAATTAATGATGAAAAATAAGTGCTTATGCGCATAGAAACAATACATATATAATTTATCATTGCATTTTATTGTATAAATCTAGAGAATGGACAATGAAAATGGTATTACTCAGTCTCTGGTCCTGTAAATCCTGTGCCATAATAGTCACCAGGCCTAATCACCGCTGCCATTCTCAAACTCCACTTCTCTCACACAACATGGTAGACGCGCCTCGCCCAAAAACTATGGCATTGAGTTTTAATGATAGAAATCCTTCCTTTTTTCTTTTTCTTTTACTAATACAATTTATTTTTATTTCCATGGCATGTTATTGTACTTGACGATGCATTATCTGGTTTAGGTTCAGGAAAAAATATAGTTCAGTTACTGCTCCTGCAAATCAATTACCTGCCCCCGTAAAGATTTGAAAGGTGCCCAGCCCTCGCAATCACCACTGCCATTCTCAAGTCCCAGCAACACTTTTCACACTTTATAGGATGAGATAAGACTATATCGATCTCACAATGGAGAAATCCACTTGCTATAGCAGCTCTTAAGAGGCCTACAATGAGTTTTAACCCTCGCGGACCCTTCCCATGGGAGTTACACTGGTGTCCTTCAGGGGGTATTTTGGCCCCATTTTGTTTCTCCAAAATGCACTGATACTAAATTTACAGTTTTTCACTTTTTGTTTGTTTGTGGGCCTTGTTTATGTAAAAAAAAACACAACATCTTGAAAAATAACATCTATAAAAACACAAAAAACTTATTCTGAGGATTACTCAGACTTTTTGTCACTTCCCAAGTGGAATTTGTCAAAATTGGGTATAAGACACGTTTCAAAATTTAGTGTTTTTTTTTTTTACATCAACAAGGCCCACAAACTAAAATTAAATACATTAAAAACTGTAAATTTAGTATCAGTGCATTTGTAAGAAGTTACACTAAATTTATTTCAATATTAGATTTTGAGTGAAACAAAATGGGGTCAAAAATGGCCCCTGAACGACACCAGTGTAACTCGTGTTCATAACACTCTCATTCACGAACACGAACACACGAGTCAAAATTACTTAGATTCAGAAATGTTACCATGTTAAGATATCATTTTCTGCAGTATAGTTACTATTATTTGCAATTTATATGTAAATGTAATGAATGTGAAATGGATTGAGGAAACCAGTACATACTCTTTAAAAAGGGGGATGTCATATGGGGGCCCCGTGGAATTGTTGGATCAATAAAGGGGGCTGCGACCTGCTGGAGTTTGGGAAGGACTGGAATAGAATAAAGGTCTTTTATGTACAGTTTCTGTAGGTTCTCAGTCGTACAGGAGTTGTCCATCGTAGGCAAAAATTCTCCAGTCTTCATCTGTACTCTGTAGTTGAAGTGTACGACGTTTCGATCTTAGTCCAAAGATCGTCATTATTAAGCTGATGACGATCTTTGGACTAAGATCGAAACATCCTACACTTCAACTACAGAGTACAGATGAAGACTGGAGAATTTTTGCCTCTTATGTACAGTGACTAAACAAACCTTTAAAATAGAGCTATATCTTGCCCAAAAACACAGCAACAAGCTTTGCCAGTAGCTGGGATCCAACCACCAGCCGTCTTTTCCTCCTCTACAAACCAGTTCTTCTGTCACTTGCCTTCTCCGTGCGAGCCATAATAAGATGTTTTGTTTCCAAATGAAATGCTGAAATATTTATCAGCTCTAGTCGACACCGGGACAAACCGCCGCCCTCCAGCACAGTAAACAAAAGCAAAAACAAAATCTCAATGACAAAAGGCTTGTCCGGTGGTCACCTCTGCCCGGTCTCCCAACGCGGAACAATGCCCACACAGGCACTTTTCATCATTGGTACTTGTGCCCGAATGTCACATCATGTAGTTTGAAGTAGCGCGGGGCTTAGGGTGCCTCCACGTCTGCACACTGTGGAAATGCCTCTCATCCCAGCCTTGTTGAATAATTTATAGTCAGGAGTTGTACTTTTATAGTATGGAATAATCACACACATAATTACATCCGCATCCTTTGGGCGCTCCAGCTCATTTAATAAAACTGCTTCTGTGGCGCGGGGACGCAGCGCAGGAAGAATAGCTTTGTTTATGGACGGAGGCAGAGAGGAAAAATGTGATGTTAGTTCATTATCCGCAGAAATGATACAAAATGCATTCTGGTATGTAAATGTAAATGTGATCGGTTCTGCATCTCGTGGTCTGTGCTCACATTTTAAAAGCTTCGAAAGACAGAGCAGCACAAAAGCAAAACCATTCGTTTTAATTCATAGCAATAATTAAGCAGGATTTTAATGACAATTTATGCACTTACTTATTATTACTTATATATTACATTTTAGAAATCGAGCACATTTTACTCTTGTCATAGTGGAGCAAAACCAAACAAAACGTTTAAGGGGAGACACTGCAGACAAAACTCGATTTTTCAGATTTTGGGTCAGTTTGGTCTCTTTACATATACATATTTTAACCTGGAAACAAATAAATGACCTAATCTTTACAAAAAGGAGTGTGATTATTGCGCTGATTCAACATTTCTTCATAGAGGAGAGCAACGAAAAGGTTAACGCCCCCTTTTCGGTGACACCAGAGGCTGTGTCCATTGAGATTAATGGGGAAACATCGACTGAAATCTTCACATTTACATCTGAAAAATAACAATTTATGCGTTTTGTATATTTTTTCTGATATAAGAGATAAGCAAATAAAGAGGTTTTTTTGCTGTAGAAGATTCACAGAGCGGACAGTTGATGTTTTAATGTAGGCTAAAGTTAGCAGGAAGTTAGCATGTTCAGACTCCAGTATAAAGTGTTTAGCCGTTCATAGTGGCTTCATTTGATCAAATTGGATCAAATCCAAGATCGAATTCAAATGCCCATATAACTTTGAGTAATTTTGCAGCTTCTTATATTTCAATATTGCTTTGTTTTTGACCTATGAACGGCTAAACACTTTACACTGAAGTCCGAACATGCTAACTTCCTGCTAACTTTAACCCACTTTAAAACATCAACTGTCCGCTCCTTGAATCTTCTACAGCAAAATAACCTCTTGATTTGCTTACCTCTTATATCAGACAAATATACAAAACACATCAATTGTTATTTTTCAGATGTAAATGTGAAGATCTCAGTCAATGTTTCCCCATTAATCTCAATGGACGCAGCCTCAGTGTCACCGAAAAGTGGGCGTTAACCTTTTCTTCGCTCCTGTCTATAGAACTATATGGAAAATTGTAAATTCAACGATTCAAACACATTTTTCTCACATTGTGGCTCCACTTAAGTAACTCCAGACTCCAAACTTCCCGGTCTTCTACGTAACAATATTTTGAAGGTTTGTTCAGAAGGAATTTTCAATATTTTATTCATAGCCTGATTTATTGATTTTTGAATGCTATAAAAACTTGGAATTTTACAGATTCATTCACTAATAACTAGTTCTTCAAAAACTAATATCCAAAATCCCCTCTGAACAAATCTTTGTAATTAATACAGGGATGTCCAAACGTTTTTCATCAAGGGCTGCATATTGGAGTGTACACGGCATGGGGTCAGTGGCCAATACAGGAAAACATTCAACTGGGTTCCTTTTAAGAGAGGTTTAAACCTTTCTCCACACCTTTATAGTATGGAACCTTAATGCAAACTCTCTCTCTCTCACAATAAAATGTTTAGTTTTTGAGGTTTTAATTGTGTACAATTGTTAAACTTGCAGAAGAAAGTATAATCTTTAGTGATGTTCAACAAGAAGCTTGTGGGCTACCAAAAATTGGTCCGAGGGCCACATTTGGGCACGAAATGCTCAAATAAATCATCCCAATGTGTAGGTTCTCAGTCGTACAGGAGTTGTCCATCGTAGGCAAAAATTCTTCAGTCTTCATCTGTACTCTGTAGTTGAAGTGTAGGACGTTTTGCTCTTCATCCAAAGAAGAATCCATGTCTTAAAACACCCACACCCAGTCAGACTCACTGTGAAAAATTGGCGAGGCCCTGGCTCAAACTCGCGACCTCCTGCTTACGGGTTAGTTAATCTAGTCTAGTCCACTGAGCTAGCCGCAAAAGGGTATTTGTTTGGCGGCATGTGCTCATATTTGTCTAATACCCGCGACCTGCAAGACAAAAAAAGACTGCTATTATGATTTACTTTAGCCCTGCAGCACCCACAGGATCAGCGCCTATGCTACAGGCTGTCTGGTACACATGGGTGCTCAGTATTTTCCGTGGGTGCTCCCGGGCTCGAGCACCCACGGAAAATACTATCAATTCAAATATCAAATACTGTCAATTCTGCTCATTTTGCTGAGGAAGATCTTTGGACAAACATCGAAACGTCCTACACTTCAACTACAGAGTACAGATGAAGACTGAAGAATCTTGGCCTACGATGGACAACTCCTGTACGACTGAGAACCTAAATAATAATAATAATAATGCATCAAACTTATATAGCGCTTTTTTGGACACTCAAAGACGCAAGACCTACACAGATGGAGTACAAATACAAGCATGAATACAAAAGGATAGGTTTACAGTTTCTAGCTTCTTTCTCCAGACCTCTCCTAGTGTAACATGGCTGGAGGCATATATTACTATCTCAGAATTCAAATGATTGGTGTCTGTTCACAAACTAACTATAATTTGATAGTTTGCCTCCACGAATTTGTGCAAAAACAAAAAAAAAGTGTTCTTTATCTCAAATCTTGCATGAAATAGTCTCTTTCCTAAACAGACCACCAATGAAACTAGACCCACCACTGTCTAAAAAAAAGCCCATTTTACTACCTACATGTCGCGTAGAGGTAGTCGAGCCTGTGGTTGTAAACTTGTATTCAAACAGGCCACTAACGTTAGAGAACAACCATTGCGCCCCTTTATGAAGACCCGCTGAATGGCCTTAACAGACTGAGCTACTAAACCCCGCTGTAAAACAAACAGATGCCTCTAAATGACCGGGGAGGCCCTGCAAGTCACATGACCACCCCGAACACATATAGATCGCGTGAATGATTGCCCGAGTTGTCTTATTGGCAGCGACGCGGAGGAACTGGGCGTAATTAAAGAGTCCCGGGGGTCCACTCGGGTCGCCCCCACCGCCGTCGCCGATAAACACGCAGGGATCAATGCGTGAGCTCCCGTTTCATGATAATAACATGATACGAGCGCGGGGTCATTCCTCGGACTCTTGGCTGTTTTGGATTTAACGCGTTTTTTTTTGCGAACCGACGAACGTGTCCCGGTGTGCGTTTCCCAGGAGCCTTTGCAACACACCGGCGCACTCCATCAGATTGACTTTGATTCCTGCCCTGGCGGCTGGTCTCATCCATCTGGAGCGGCCGTCTTTTGTCTGAGGCCTGTGTTTAAGTGACAGTGATACATACGGAGCATTACTCGGGACAAAGGCCTGGTCAGGGTTGGATTTGTCCTTTAGTTCAGGGCTAACTTTATCTGATCAACTTTAAGGCGAGACACTGCAGGTGAATAGTGGAGAGGGGGGGGTGAATAGAGTGATATCAGTTTGATTTTACTGACATAAATAGGATATTGCAACATTTCTGGTATCTTATGTTTTAAAAAGTAAGGCATTTCTATGGATTAAACGATGCCAAAACTGCCTCAGATTTGTTCAGAGGGAATTTTGGATATCTCGTTTAGTTTTTGAATAAGCTGTTTATTTGCGAATGTGTGATTTCATTTAGTTTTTTGGGGTTCAAAACTGAAATAAGTCAGGGTGTAGGAACTAGATATTGAAATATCCCTTTGGAAAAACCTTCAAAATATAGTTTGTACAAGACCGGAAAGTTTGGAGTCTGTAGGAGCTGCAATAATTACATTCCTTATTGTAAAGATTAGGTCATTTAGTAAAGTAAAAGTTTATATCATAAGTATGGAAGCCCATTTCTGCCATGTTAAAAAAATAAAAGCCCAAAAGGAAGTCGTAATTGCGAGATTTAAACGCAAAATTACGTTTAAAAACTCATAATTTCAATTTTAAATCTTGTAATTTCGAGTTTTAAAGTCATAATATCGTGTTCCCTGTTGGGCTTTTATTTTTTTTTAAATGCAGAAATGGGCTTCCATACATAAGAGAGCAAACAGAGCAAAAAAATGAGTTTTGCCTGCAGTAGCCTTAAAACATTTACTGTATATCTCACAAGGCTACAGAAGGAAACACAGAGTAACATTATAATAGTGTTCATTTGTCGACTAAAATATTTTGTCATGGCAGCACGGTGGCAGAGTGGGTAGCACTCTTGCCTCGCAAACAGGTCTGATTTCTCTGTCTCGGGTCCAGGTTGATTCTTGACCTGGGACTGAGACTCAAACCGGAACCTTCCCGTGCGGAGTTTGTGTGTTTCTCCCTGTGTCTGGATGGGTTTTCTCCGGGTGCTATGGTTTCTCACATCAAAAGTGTATCAAAAATGAAAAGAAGGGACTTGAAACTTCAGTGACACCATTTGAAATCACTGCCAAAGGAACAGGTCTCAGCTTTGTTCATGCAGCTCCACAGAATAACCTTGAATAGGTTTGAATGCAAGAATATGAATGTAAAGTTGACTAAATTTAGATCAGATTATGTTGAATAAAACTAAAAAGAATTGTTTTATATTAATTATATTTTGTCAAAACTAAATTAAGATATGCAGTCAAAACGAACACTGCATGGAAGTAAACAAAAGAGCTATAGTAAAAGAAATAGTAACAGAATAAGCCATTTTTATATAAATGCTAAATTATTTCACATAATATAAAGTATTTCACACAGTATTTGATTTAGCATAAGTCTAACTGAGAGTCTCTCAATTATTTGTTTTCTCAACCATCTGAAAAGCTGGGACTGTAACAGACAGTGGTGGGAGTCACAGTCCGACAAACGTGTATAATAATAAGAAAATTTGAAAATACATTTAGATGTTAGAGTAATTTTAAAATCCCTTTATCAATCCGTAACAGACTCATGCAGGCTTCCTAAAAAAATATTAAAAAAAAAAAAAAATATATATATATATAGATAAACTGTGACCTCGGTTAGTTGTCATTCACACACTTCTTGCCCCGTGGCCTCTAGCTTCTTCGTGTAGCTCCACTCACGTTTGTTCAAAGTTGACCACTCTGTTTTTGAGGTATTTGACTGGAAGAGACTCAACAGTTTGCGTATTTATCGAAATAAAATGGATTTATCGTTTGATTAACCCTTTAGTTGTTTAATTAATCAGCTACACATTTTGACATAACAGACATTTCCCTGGTTACTTAAGGCTGACTGCAAACTTTAAATTTATGCCTGAACCTTGTGTGCAATTGCATAAAAACAAATGCATTAGTAATAAGTTTGCAATCACAAGACAAGCTGAGAAGTTTTTAAATAAATAGGTCTTATTAGCATAGTCATAAATTAGAGCTGGATACAACACAAGTGAAACAAGACAAGCCTCTAAATCCCTGTTCTCGTTGGGCCCAGCTCATCCTAAAAACAGCATCCAGCGGCTTGGAGGTGTGTGTCTATAAGGAGCCCATTAAAATGCACTACACAAAATGAGATTTGGGGAGAGCCCTGTGAAAAACCATGCGTGTAATCACAGCACTTCCCTCCTCAGTTTATCTGCCGAGGATTTGGAGGAGGATTTTTTTTTTTTCCTTGCACACCCTCCCTGGCCCTCAACCTCCCCCATAACTCCTATTAATATTCATAGAACAGATTCATGCAGTCTGGTGCAGCCTGTAGCACACACACACATTCACACAGACTTAAACACACTCTTGGCTTATTAAGAATCCAAAATATGGCTTGCAGATTCCGTGTTGGGAAAGGCTAGACTCGCATGATGGAAGCAAACCGTCAGGCATTGATGAAGCAGTTTTATCCTTAAAAATATAGATATACAGTATACCGTATTTTCTGGAGTATAAGTCGGACCAGCCAAAAAATGCATAATGAACAAGTAAAAATCATATATAGGCTAAGTCGCACTGGAGTATAAGTTGCATTTTTTGGGGGAAATTTATTCTACAAACAGACATTTCATCTTGAAAGGCAAGTTATAATAATAACAATAGAATAGAGAACTACAGGCTGAATAGGTGTATGTATGCTAATGTAACACAACATAGTAGCAGATACTGGTACACAGTTTAAGTCGCAGGACCAACCAAACTATGAGGAAGAAAGTGTGACTTATCATCAAGAAAATATTGTATATACACATACAAGGATGGCAATTATCCATTCAATATCCTAGAGTATCTGGCGTCGTATAATGCCTCTATAAACATGTTCTGAATGTGATTCTTACAATTCAGTTATCTTTATCATACATTCTTTTAGACTTTATGCATCTGCAGAGACATTTTGTTTCTCTCAAACCATTGATGAAAAAACAAAACAATAAATCTATAAAAACAGAGCAATATCAAATACATATGTACACAATAGTAAGCTTCCTGACAGCCTGGTGGATGGAGCTGCCCTTCAGTCAGCTGAACCTGGCACAGAGCGAGACTCTGCAGTCTTCTCCCTGAAGCAGGAATGCTTTTCTTGCGGTTTGCCTCAGCAAGAAAGTCCCAGGTTCGATCCGGGACCGGGTGGTGCCTTTCAGTGTGTGGAGTTTACATGCGTAGGTCTCCTCCATTGGTTCTGGGTTCTCCTACCACTAAAAATATGTACAATATGTTTCCCTATGGGGCCAGGACTCCCTTTAAAAAGATATTCTGAATCTCAGTGGAACTTTCCTGGTTAGATAAAAGCTGTAGCAGTCTTTCATCTTCTTTTGAGTGTTGGAAGTGTTTAAAATGTGCATAAAGATCTTCTTTCTTTTCATCTTTGTTCTTTGTTTATTTAACCTTTATTTAACCAGGAAAGTCCCATTGAGATTAAGAACCTCTTTTTTAAGGGAGTCCTGGACATGAGGCAGCAAAAGTTACACACAATTACATAAAATTATAGATTATGTCTGAGATCTGAATCTCAATTTCAAAACATAAACTGCAAATCTAATGGTGTTGTCAGAAAACGTACTGGTTAGTTTGCCAAAATCGGTCCTGCCCTGTAGCCTGGTGTAATGTTGCCTGGTGGTAACAGACAAACATGAGGCGTAGCTGAGGGCATGAGCGCCGAAGATGTTGAGGTTTGCTTTGGAAGTGACGAGGACGGGTAGGATTAGGTCAGAGATTAGTGTGGAGGCCAGACTGAGAGGGTTTGGACATGTACACGGGGAGATGTATTAATATATTGATAGAAGGATATGCTGGCAGAGGACGGGTTTGGAGGAAAACCAAAGAGGAGACTTATGGATGCAGTGGGAACGTGGCATAAACTTAACCAGAAGAAGAGACAGATTGAGACAGATGATTGTCTGTAGTAGCGCCAGACGAGAATTATTGAAAAGAGAAGTGATTCAAAGTGTCTAAGTCAGCACTATAGTTTCTACAGCACTCCGCCCTGATTTTTTGTAGCCTGAAAAATGTGTCCACATGCCTGAAGTGTGTTGTTAAAATCGGGATGTGTGGGAGGTATTGTGGGAGACAGAAATGAGTTGGGACAGCAGCAGTCTGAGTTTCACAGCTTCAAAACAGGAGAGAATGGGTTATGCAGCCTTAAGATTGTGGTAGTTTGTAAAAAAAAGAAAGAAAAGTCGTGTAATTTTTCTATAGGGCATGGAGAGAGCTAAGAAAGCTTTTGTACAAACAAGATTGGCAAACAAGAAGGACATCTGGCAAAGCTCGAATAAAATTGCTCAAACCTAAACAATAAAAGAGTGACGTTTCTTAAAGATCAGTTTATGGTGAATCATTTTTGTTTCATATGTTTTCAGATTTGTTTTGTATGGAAGCCTGGTGCTGTGCAAAGATACAGTGAGTCACACCGAGACACTCACAACACGATGACTAACTCGCAGCAGAGATGACTCATGGGTAATGACACTCTTAAAGGAGTTACATACCGCCGGGTTACCTGCACAACAAGCACCAGACGCCAGAGCTCTATTTCTGTTCAGATACACACTGACTTCCTCTGTTTGTTTGTGTGTGTAAAACAGACAGATGTTCATGTACCCACTTCCAGCTGTTTTTACATAGGCAAGCTAAATCTATTATTAAATCATTTGAATATTGCCAAAATCAGTATTTATCAGCCTTCTTTTTATGAGTCCAGGCAAAATATATTTTGAAAAATAATAATTTTGGTAATAAATTCATGAAATGTCCCACATTACAACCATGTGCTACAGCCATACAAGCTGTAAAAGACATGTTTAAGATAGTGTTGTTCCGATACCATTTTTTCACATCCGATCCGATACCGATATTTGGACTCAGAGTAGTCGCTGATACCGAGTACTGCTCCAATACCACGATGTAAATAAAAACACTAGCAAAAGTCTGTGAAAAGACACCAAAGCCCATAGCACATGGCTCATTCTGCATATTAAATGTATTCTGTCAGTGTTCTGTTTCCACTCTAAAGATTAAATGAAAGCAAAAAAGGAAACACAAATGTTACTGTGATCATTAGAGGCGTCTGCAGAGCCCAAAACAACACATTGTGGTATCGGATAGGTTTTAGTTCAGGTACTCGCCGATACCGATACCTGAAAAATCTTTGGTATCGGCATGAAATCCGATACCAGTATCGGTATCGGAACATCCCTAGTTTAAGAATGCAAAATCTGGGAGAAAAAAAAAAAACATTTTTGTGGATTTGGAGGCCAGAATATCAATGTGTCTCATCTATTTTATGATATTTATTATATATTTGTATATTCATACTTGGATTCATACTCATATACTTACATCATACTATAGATTTTGGATATTCTTCCCTTAGAGTGTATCATACTTTTTTATTCAATGTACATAAGTCTATACAGGTTTTTTATTGGTAGATGCTAAGAGATGTTTATTTTATTATAGCTTTTTAATTTTCCACTCCAGTATTTTTATTTTAATTACTTGTTTGCACATTCTTCCTGACTTTAGGGCACCTGATCCTGTCCTAAGAGCTGTTGTAACAAGTGAATTTCTCCATTGTGAGATCAATAAAGAACTATCTTATCTTATTTTTAACAGAATTATCATCTTTAATCTATTGTAACTTTTTAATAAGATAGTGGTATTAAAACACACTGTTACTGTTAAATTGTACGCTTGCATGTATTGATCTGGCATCGTCTTATTAGGTTTGTCCAATGAATGAAATGCATTCTTCTTTGAGTGTTTTGTGGTTGGACTAAATGCATTAGCTTACAAAAAGTGCAAATATATTCAGTATCTTAAGCTTGGCCCAAACTTCCCTTCTACATAAATTGCGGTGCCCTCCTTGTCGGTGGTCTGTGCTGTGCCCTGCAATGCCCCGGTCTCTGGTCTAAACTCTCCACTGAGTCCAGCGCTGTCTGTGTCTCTGCTGCTTCCTCCCCTCGCTCCCCTTTCACATGTAAATCAGCCTTTAATCTCCGCTCTCTAATAGACAGCCATGGCAACGGAGGCAGGCCTAATGAGGCAGAGGCGCAGGTTCAAATCCCCTCCACTCGTACAATCAACAGTTTAAATGCATACGCCCACTGGCTCATGCATGTATACATGAATACTTCATATCATCGTTGGAGAAAGAGACCAGAGGCTGGTTATAAATAACCGGAGCAGTGACCTGACAGGACATGTATCCAATCAATTATTCAGGTGACAAGAAACAGCAATACGCAGGTTTCTGTGGTGTAAATTAGACAGATTAGAGCTGCATGAACCAACAAAATGCATAATTTGATGTCTATTTATTTCTGTGATTGAATGAAGTTTATTTGAGCAATCATGTGATTGGAGATTGTTCTCAAGGCTCTCAGTATGAAAGGTTTAAGTTACATAGCATCAGCATCATCAGCATCATCAGCATCATCAGCATCATCAGCATCATCAGCATCATCAGCATCATCAGCATCCCTGAGTCATATTTGAAGGTTTTTGGGATAATGAAAAAAAAAAAAAAGGTTTCTGTTTTTTTGTGAACAGTTATGAGTGCTTGAAGATTAAGTAGAATATATAGAATAATAGGAAAGTCTAGGATATAGAATAATAAGTCTATATCCTAGACTAATGGTTCAACAGTAATGATTGATATTATACGCAGCAGAAAATACATCAAGTGACTCACACGATATAGATATGAGCCTAAACCCTACATCTGACATACAGTAATGATGATGACATGAATGGTACAACGCCTTATTGGAATAACTATTGAACCAGATATAGATGCAATGTGTTTTATTCATGTAGCCAAAAAATGTATCTATGTGTCAATGACGCCAACCTCAAATGTTTTCGAGGTATGGTTGAAGTATAAACAAAAGAGGATCAAATGTAATCCATATGCAGGTGCACACACATTACTATGGAAAAAATAAATATAGAAAGTATAAGTCCAAGAACAAGCACTCACACAACGGTGGGGGCCCGTCTACAAAGGGATCAATCTTAATACATGGAGTAATGCATTGTTAAACTCAGGAACAAATATGCTATGGTTTAAACCAACGAAATTACTGAACAAAAGACAATGTTAAGTATGCTATGGTACCATTGAATAAGGGGTAGGCAATCATAAGCTATCTAGCTTCAGCCTACTCCTTTTGAGCCCTTGTGATGCAATGTTATAACCCTGTAAGAATAAGAATGTAAACAAACAAACATATAACAAACCCCAATTTTGTTTAAATGGGGAAGACCCAGGACATGCTGGAAAGACGAGGTCTTTAGGCTGGGCCTGGGAACGCCTTGGGATCCCCCAGGAAGAGCTGGAGGAGGTGTCTGGGGAGAGGGAAGAGCTGGAGGAGGTGTGCGTGGATCGGGAAGTCTGGGCATCTCTGCTCAGACTGTTGCCTCCGCAACCCGGCCCCAGATAAAGCGGAAGAAAATGGATGGATGGAATTTTGTTTTTGAAAAAAAAAATGACTTCGGGAATTGTGCCAGGAGGTAATTTTTGCTTTTGGAGGGCGACAAAAACTCACCATGAATGAATTTTTTTTATTTTTTTATTTGGACACTGAAAAACAACAACATCATTGTACATTAGGGGGTTCACAAAATTCATTTTCGCCAAATTTTGCCAGATCACTTTCTACCTTGTTCCAATTGATATTGTTAGCACCTGTACCAACAATGGAGTCAACTGCTGCACATTTAGGGGTGGCACACTTTTTCCCAATTTTGAAATGGTCTAGGGGCATTTTTTTGTATTTTCATAACAAATTGAACTAGTATCATCTGAATGCTGTAGTAGAGTCATAACAAATAATCATTATAGAAGCAGAAAAACAACAAACAAATATGTTGAAAATTGAATTTATCACCTTTTCGCCTAATTCTTTCAATTTGTTATGAAAATAAAGAGTCCAAGCACTTGATGGTGCATCATGACGAGGTGTTTTAGAAGCAGAAAACAAAATAAATACCAGGCGGAAATAACACAAAAAAATGCCCCTAGACCAGTACAAAATTGTGAAAAAGTGTGCCACCCCGGAATGTGCAGCAGTTGACTCCATTCTTGGTACAGGTTCTTACAATATCACATGGAACAAGGCAGAATACGATCTGGCAAAATTTAGTCAACTTTACCATTATGTTGTGAACCACCATCCATTTTGCCAATGCATAAAAATACATAATAAAGCATCACTATAGCTGAGCATATTTTATATCAGATTACGGCTGTGAAATATTTTTGTTTGTTAGCTCTTCATGTGTAAAGTAAAGGGACTTAACATTATTAGACACATTATTAGAAGCCAGTGAGTAACAAGGTCAAGTTTATCTTGAGTTTATCCATTCAAACCAAAGAAATCAACAAAATATAGAATACTGTACACAAAATACCG